>JABTTQ020002329.1:0-140095 GCA_016081115.2 Rehmannia glutinosa | reverse complement strand
GTTACGTATTGCTTCTTCTACTCCTCTCTTCTCCAACTCCTGGAGCGATCCACCAGTGCATTGATCAAGATATTGTGCTGGGTAAATGTACTCCGCATACGTTTCGATCACACAAATTCGACATCCTTTTTCGACCTGGGCCTCCTGAGACGCTGATCACCAAACCGGCTTCTCTCGTGCGACTCGCCTTCTTCACAGTGGCGTACCTGGCTTGCTACTACAAACAATTTGCTCAAGCTCTTTGATTTGATCACGGTTCTCCAAAAGCTAAAGACTTGCCCGACTAACCTTCCTACAATCCTTCGATAATGTAGACCCTGATTTTTCAAGATTTTTCTCTTCAACTGGATTGAAGTTATCTTTCCTTCACAAAGCGAGTGTCGATTGATGTTCTTCTAGCTTAGCTTGGAGGATTGAGAATATTTCACATTTTCTAATACCTGCTTGAACGCCAGTGGCTCTGCCCCGCTTGGTCACTACTTCAAATAAACTCCTTAGCATTTTATAGTGATCTTTCAAAAATCACCCGCTGAAGAGATAAAGCTTTTTGAAAGTCACTTGCAGTCGCTGGGTTGTCTTGTTGCGATCCTCTGGAATTTACATTTCCTCGTATGAATTGTTCTTCACCTTTTTCAGAGTTCGACACGGTGTAGTGTTTTCCATCGGTTTTATTCCTTTGCACGCTCGACCGAGCACTTCAAGAGAAAGCGTAGTATGGAGATATTACTTGTTTAGGTAATTCTCTTGATTTCTCAGGTAACGGATCTTTTCAGCTTATCTCACTTGACCGCATTTCTTTGCTTTCCCAGGTGACTTGAGTCGGTCCTTCCAATCATTGGATGACTCTTCCGTCACTTCAACTCGAGACTCGCTTTTCCCGAGGTTGGGCGACCTCCACTCACCGGTATCTCACCATTTCTTCAAAAGAGAGTTCCCGTCTTCTTCTATGCCATACCTGCGGGTTCTGCTTGCAGCAGAGTCTTCCTTCTACCTCCGATTGTCTTCTTTGATGTTTGGGCATACCGATTTAACTGTTTTGATCTGCAACTCTATTTATTACAATGCGCTTTTACAATGAAAAGGGGTGCCAACTTCCTATTCTAAGTTTTATATGGCATTCATCAAAATCTAAAACAATAAATTTCCTAACAATTTCCTTTTGATGATGCCAAAACTTAAATCATTCAAAAATGCAAATAGCAAAGATACATACGGATGGTGTATTCACATGAATGTATAGAATCAATCCATTTATTGATCATAACATTCTTGTTCTTTTTACAAACTCGTTTACAAGGTGTATCGTGAGCAACCATTTGTCTACACAAAAAAAAAATGAAGAATTTATAGCTTTATTACGGAAGACTTACATAGTATGTATTTACATAATAAAATACATGAAGGGTGGACAAAGAACACTTCATCTCCTTTTCATCTGTCTCCTTCTTTAGGAGGGATGTTGAGCTTCCATATCCATTTGTATATTCTCAAAGAATTCCTCATAATGAGATGACTGTTAGAGAATTTTCTATCCGCAAGTCTACTGTATCAAGTTTTAATATAGAGAAGTAAGTTTGTCGAATCCACATGGAATAATTATCGAATTATTGCTAAGTACTATAATATAGTAGTCTAACTTATTTAGAAATTCAATATATGATGGAGTTGATTATACTAAAAATACTAAAAATAAATCAAGAATATGAAAATATCAATGAGTTTATCCAAATGATTAAATGAATTCTAGAGGTATGATGAATCTAGTTATCCCTTATGTTGTCAATATGGTTTATCAATCATCAATTACCAATTTATAAGTCAAGATTTCTACAATAATCATTCCCTCTCAAGTGCCAAATGATTTTAGATTCAATTGGGAAATCAATATCTCTATAAAATCACCAATTAAAATCTCAATAAAAGCTATGAATCTTGATAAAGACTTCAAAGGATTCACAAATCTCTCAATTCTATGAAATCCTCAGGTTATGCTATTCCAAGGTCATGTATTCAATTACCTTTCTCAAGTGTCAAATCAAATACACTAAACAATCTAAATTATTGATCAAGTAATTTAGAAGCAATAGATCCAAATAGCACAAATAAATTGATAGATCTAGATTGACAAACCACAATCTCAAAACATAAATTCAAACAAAGATTACATCATTCCTCTAGAATTATAGAGTTTAGCTCATGATTAAAGAAAACGAATCCATGAAAATACAACAATACATCTTACAAGATATGAAGAAAGCAACAAAAATAAGAACAAGAGTAGAGGATCTTCTCTATTTCTAGATGATAGAAGCCTCCAATCTTCTTCTCCAAATTCTTCTCAAGATGTCGCAATCCTTCTTCCTTGTCTTGTAGCTTTTTTTCTTGTCTTCCCAGCGGTTCCAAGATCCCTAATTTCTGCCCCAAGGCTAGTATTTATAGTCCACAAAAATCCAAGAAAGGGGTAGGTGAACCCGGGAAGCCCCACCCCCATAAGGCGCCTATAATTCTCGACGACATTTATCTTTGCCCGTAGCGGCCGGGCGCGGGTGAGCCGTAGCGCCACACATGCTAGTCTCTTCCGTGACGCTTCTCGCCGCCGGCCAGAGCCAGTGGCCGAGCGGCCGGCAGCCGCCCCCGTCCTCAGGCCCAAAATGCGATTTTTTCCTTCTTCAAACGCGATTTCATCTTTTCTCCTGCCGCTTTTTCATCGCTTTTCTTCATTTCTCGGCTACCAAATCAGATTGATTCTTCATCGACACTAATTGAAATAAATTGACTCTAACGACTCTAAAAACACCCAAAAATAAAACCAAATTTAATCTAAAATATCAAATAAGTTGGTAAAATACCAACTTAACAAATACCCCAAACTTAAGCTATTGTTTGTCCTCAAACAATTATAACTCCAAAATGAAAAACAATCAATACAATAACACAAGCAACTACAAAACTCCATAAACCAATAAAATTTGTCTAGTACTCATTTCACTATCAATCAAGCATGCATTTTAACATTGTGATAAAAATGCTGAGTATTCATGAAAATTCCTTTACCTTATTCAAATTGATTTACGAATCAAATGTTATCAAGATGATCCACTTCTAAGTATCAAAAGATAATGACTACCGGATTCCATAAAGCTTGTTATTCACACTAATCTCCACTAATGTAGGATAATATAACATAAGGATCAATAGACTTTCAAAGCTTGTAATGCGGCTTAGGCTCGGGTAGGAAAATTTAGAATTGCCGCTCAACTCTCCCAAACACACAATTATCTCTTCAACTCCAATTGCCAAACAAAATGGTTACCTTCACTTTTGTTGAATTTTCAATTATTCTCCCTTTACGAGCCTCTATTTTCAACATTTTTGTTTTTTCAAACCCCAAACTTAATCTTTTGCATATTTTAACACATGGGTTTCATATTTTCTTTTCTCGGCAACTTTATGCGAGTGAACATCTACCTTACTTTATCACATCCTCCTCAACCTTCAATCATTTTGTGTGTATGAGTGATGGGTAATTAGGATTTTCACATGTAAGCTCAAGGTAAAAGATTGGTTGCCAAAGAACAAAGTTTAATAGGCTCAAAAGGGACACTAGTGAAATTATATCGCATAAAGGTAGTCATTTTGGCTCTAGCTTATTCAAAGATAGCCTAAATCATTTCCTTAATGTTATTTCACCTAGATTTCTTTCAATTAGTGATCGAACAAGTTCTAGAATTCATGGGATCATACAAGCAACACTCAACTTCATTAATCATTTTCAAATAAGTTAACAATTATGTATGAATATGAAATCAATGAAGCAAAATATAGATCACCACTTAAAAGCATGCTCTCGATTCAACTCGTGATCAATAAATCTACTTAGTCATACATTCTATAGTTCAACAAACTACCCGACTCGACTCAACTCGAATTTTTTTTTAAAATTTTTTTGACACGACTAATTTCCACACGACTCAAAAGACACAAATACAGATTACACCCAAACTTAAATTGAACATTGTCCTCAATGGAGAGTGAGAAAACTTTCCCGGTAGCTTCTGAAATGGCGCTGGACTCCTCATCGAGTCGTGTGGTGAAAAATGAGCAATAGACCCGGTGGTGGTATTGGGAACTGAACTGCGGGTGTGTCCGGCTATATATCCGGGCAAGTACTCGGTTGTGCTCATTCTCATATTCTTCTCGTGGACGCTCGCGGCGTTGTTTCACCTATAAAAGCCCTTCTCAATTCTCGCATTTCGTGAGCTAATGCGCCTGAAGGGTTGTTATTGTGATGTGAGCGCCTGAACGAACGCCTTGCCGAACCGATGGAGCGCTGATATTTTGTGGTTGGGCATGAGTATCGTGCTCAATAGTTGGTAGGCAAATTCGGATCAAGGATATATCCCGCACCATTCGGATTAGGCACACCACCCGCCCATTCATCATAGAAACAATAGTAGCCGAATCTATAGTCCCTTAGATTTTCCAATGACTCCTGGAGCTATCCCATTTAACACTCGCTTTTTACATAACCCACAAATTAAACTCGGTAAGATTAGTCCCCCTGTTTTGGGGTGTAGCATTTTGTTATGAAGGACGTTGCAATAATTACCGGTCAAATTGTATGTCAAGAATTAATGCATATAGAAGATGGGCTCGTTCTTAGTTACATCAACGACATGCTTGGTTGGTATCAAATTGTTGCATATGAAGTGGTACCAAGCTCGCCCATACCGACTAAGACTGGTGCGGGAAAAGCAAGAAGCACCTCCCACAACCTTAATATGACGACCTCGCCCAGCCGACATAAGTATTACTAATCTCCTCCATACTCGGTGGTTGCGAGATAAATTCCACATATGGTGCGTGATCCACCTCTCGTAGTCCATAATATTCTCTTATCGCTTTTGTATGGGTGTATACCTTGTCTTCTCCACGTATGAAAACATCCGAGTAATAGCCGCTTTTGGTCTCGCATTCGCATAAAATTCCTGACAATATTCGATGATGGTCTAGGTTGTGCACAAAGTTTTTTCCATTGCTTTTGATGTATCATTTGTGCAAGTTCACCATCATTCGCCCCTGGTTAAGTAACCCCCTATTCCACCGTTATGCTCTTCGAGCATAATGTGTCATAATACAACTATTGTCTTCCAGTTAAGAAAACGGTCTTCAACATTTTCCTCGGAAGATTTCCACGTTTTTGCCCTTGCTTGCATTCTTTGTTCTTGCATTGTAATTGATTTGAAAATCACCTGAAAATGACACAAGCAACATAACACATAGAACGCACAATACGAGTTAGGGGTTAGGAATTTTGCAATAACTCAAGAATTATGCATCTTCGTCATAAATTCATGATCAAATAACCTTTAGTACACAATGATGACAAGAATCAAATGCCTAGGTGTAATATTTTTTCATTAAGACATTTTAACAAACACTTTGTAGGCATATATGCAAAGAAGAGATGAACACCAAATTTGAAATTCAATTCATGCCCATTTTTCAACACCAACCAATTCAAGCACAATATAATCATATATCATCACAATTTATCAAGAATTTATCAAGAAATTCAAATTATAATGATATTGAAAATTCCCACATTTCAACCCTAGGCAAGAAAATTTGAAGAAAATTGATATACAATTGAAGCTTACTTACCCAATTGATGAAGAAGATGAAGATGATAATTAAGTTGCTCAATTGCCCACTTGAATGATGTATAAATGAATAATTAGGTGGGATTTTTGTAGAAGAAGAGGAAATGGGTATGAGGTTGGGTGTGTTGTGTTTGCAAAACAAAAATAAGGCTGAATCAACCTTTTAATTCTCCCAACGGGTCGGGTGCTTTGCGCTAGGGGACCAGCGCCGTAGCGCCTCAAGACACCTCGCAACAATTGTCGCCTGCTGTCTCAGCGTTCGACTAAACACGCCATTTTTTTATATATATTTAAAATTTAAAATCACAATCTAACTAAAAAATTTAAAAATCACACACAAATTAATTCACACAAAAATCACACCAAAATTCAAATAAATACACACCAAACTAAAAATAAAATAAAATCACAAAAAATCCGATCACACGAAAATCACTTGGTTGCCTCCCAAGAAGCGCTAAATTTATAGTCGTAGCCGGACTCAACTACTCGCTCAAGAATTTTCATCACCAAGTGGAAGATTTAAAACCTTCCTTGCTTCGTTCCCGAAATAATGTTTCAATCGTTGTCCATTTACTTGGAACGAATTCCCATCGCTTCTCTCAACTCGACGGCACCATAAGGAAACACACGTTCAACCACAAATGGTCCGACCATCGCGACTTGAGTTTACCTCGAAAGAGTTTCAATCGAGAATTGAACAATAACACTGTTGTTAGTAGGGTAAGAATTCACGCCGCAAAATCATTTGATCATGCCATTTTTCGCTTTTTCTTTATACATTTTGCATTTTCATATGATTCTTGACGAAATTCTTCCATTTCGCTTAATTGAAATAATCGATTTTCACCGCCTCTTTTTTAAGTTAAAATTCAATTTCTTAATTGCCCAATAAGCTCGATGCTCAAGTTCAACCGCAAATGGCATGCTTTACCAAACACCAATCAATATGGTGACATACCAATGGGTGTTTTATAAGCCGTGGCGATAAGCCCACAAAGCATCATCGAGCTTTTGTGCCCAATCCTTTCGATTAAAACTCACCATTTTTTCAAGAATTTGTTTCACTTCACGATTGGAAATTTCACTTGACCATTGGATTGAGGATGGTAACCAAGCGCAATTTTATGGCGCACACCAAATTTAGCAAGAAGGTTATTAAATAATTTATTACAAAAATGCGTGCCTTCATCACTTACAATAGCTCGAGGAGTACCAAACCGGGTGAAAATATGCTTGTGCAAGAACTTGAGTACTACCTTAGCATCATTCGTTGGTGTAGCACCGCCTCAACCCACTTGGAGACGTAATCAACCGCAAGCAAAATGTACAAATTTCCATAGGATGCGGAAATGGCCCCATAAAGTCAATACCCCATACATCAAACAACTCCACATCCATTATGTTTGTCAAAGGAAGCTCATGAGGCCGTGAAATATTACCAACCCTTTGGCATCGATCACAAGTCTTCACAAAAGCATAACAATCTTTGAATAATGTTGGCCAATAAAAACCAGATTGTAGTACTTTGCGGTGCTCGTTGGTCTGAAATGTCCCCATAAGATGAGGAATGACAATGTTGAAGAATCTCTCCAATTTCTTCCTTAGGAACACAACGGCGAATGATAGAGTTAGCGCATCTTTTGAACAAGAACGGATCATCCCACAAATAAGACTTAACATCATGTAGGAATTTTTTTCTTTTGGTGTGAAGTCAAGTCCGTGGCAAAAATCCTCCCACAGGTAATTAACAAAATCAAGTACCAAGGTAATGATGCTTTCGCACGACGCATAATTTGTTCATCAGAAATGATTCTTTTATCGGGCTTTCAATTACCTCGCGCGGTTGCTCAAGGCGGGATAGATGGTCGGCAACTACATTTTCACTTCCTTTTTATCTCGAATCTCGATATCAAATTCTTGCAAGAGCAAAATCCATCGAATTAACCGAGGTTTTGCATCCTTTTTGGAGAAAAGATATCGGATTGCCGCATGATTCGTATAAACAATTACCTTTGTACCCACCAAGTAAGCTCGAATTTATCGAATGCAAAACTACCGCAGATCTCTTTTCTCGTGGTGGTGTAGTTTTGTTGGGTATTGTCCATGGTCCCGCTTGCATAGTAAATTGTTAAACCACTGCATAATCACTTGCATCGCACATGAGCTCAAATGGTTGAGTCCAATCCGCACTATCATAATCGGAGTCAAATGTGCCTTTTTTATCCTGCTCAAATGCCTCAAACACGACTCATCAAAGCAAAAGATAGATCTTTTTCAAGGAGATTACAAAGTGGTTTAACAATTTTTGAAAAATCTTTTATAAATCTCCTATAAAATCCTCGCATGCCCTAAAAGCTTCTTATGCCTTTCACGTTTAAAGGTGGGGTAGCTTTTCAATAGCCACAACTTTAAGCCCTATCAACTTCCAAACCTCGTACAAGAAATACGATGCCCAAGTACAATCCCTTCTTTGACCATAAAGTGACATTTTTCCTAATTAAGTACAAGATTAGTTTCCTCACAACGTTGCAAAACAAGAGATAAGTTATGCAAACAATGGTCAAAAGAAGTACAAAAAAAAAATCGTCCATAAAAATCTCCATGATTTCTCAACCATACCATGAAAAATCACCATCATACACCTCTCGAAAAGTAGCAAAAAACATAATCCAAATGGCATCCCGCGAAATGCAAAAGTACCATATGGACATGTAAAAGTGGTCTTTTCTTGATCCTCGGAGCAATGGCGATTTGATTGTACCCTAAATAGCCATCAAGAAAACAATAGTATTCGTAACCCACCAACCTGTCCAACATTTGATCAATAAAGGGGAGGGGAAAATGATCCTTACGAGTAGCTTTATTCAATTTCCTATAATCAATACATATTCGCCATCCTGTGATTAGTTCGTAGAAATTAATTCATTGTTATCATTTTTCACAATCGTCATACCTCCCTTTTTAGGAACAACCTGTACCGGACTCACCCATGAACTATCAGAAATGGCATAAATGATACATGCTTTTAGCCACTTTAAAACCTCATTTCTCACAACTTCTTTCATTGCGGGATTAAGTCGTCTTTGATGCTCAATAGATGGTTTATAAGATTCTTCCATTAAAATTTTGTGCATTACAATGGAAGGACTTATACCTTCAAATCATAAATATACCAACCCAAAGCCGACTTATGTTCACGAAGCACACGCAACAACTTATCTAATTCGGGTGAAGATAATGAAGCAGAAACAATTACCGGGTAAGTTTTATCTTTTCCCAAAAATGCATATTGAAGATGTTCCGGAAGTTCCTTTAGTTCTAAAGTACCTTTCGAAATATTTTCAATATTGACATTTTCTAATGCTTCTTTTTGTTTTTCTTTTACAATTTCTTTAGCCTCAAGGGAAAGAATAAACTCAAGCAAGTCAATATCATCATTATCTTCCTCATCACATTTCATTATTGAATTAATCAAACAATGTTCTAACGGGTCTTTTAAATCTTGTTTTATAACTTCTGTTTGATCACATTGTTCGATCGTATCAATAAAATGACATGTGTGAGGTTCTTCTTGAAATTTCATTGCTTTATAAATGTTAAACAGTACCTCATCATCATTTACCCGTAATGTTAACTCTCCCGTTGCACGCCAATTAGAGCTCGTCCGTTGCTAGAAAAGGTCTTCCAAGAATCAATGGCATTTCATGATCTTCTTCCATATCCAACACCACAAAGTCCGCCGAAAATATGAATTTATCCACTTTGATCAACACATCTGTAAGTCCAAGCGGCTACGATAATCTAGAGGGGGGGGTGAATAGATTATCTCCATCTTTTCGTTTTAAGCCCTCTTTTTCAAACCGAATGCTCAAACACAATAATAAGGTGCGGAATGTAAACAACACACGCCGATTTAAAGAGGTTCAACCCACTCAGGGCCTAATCCTCTACCACCCCAAAGATATCCTGGATGGATTTCGAAAAGAAAAAGAATTTTATTAATTACCAAAATTAATACAAATTCAACTTACAACACCTGAAGAGCACCACACTCTTCTTCAACACCACCTTTGGAGATTACCACAATCTCCCTTTGAAGATTACCACAATCTTCCTTCAATCTGCACCTTGTGAAGATTACCACAATCTTCACCCTCAAGAGCACCACACTCTTCAACACCTCAACAAGAAGATTACCACAATCTTCTCACACCTAACACCTAGTTCACCCAAGTGTGTTCTTACCACAAGAACACTCACAAGGATATCTTGTGTTTGAATGACGACCACAAATTCAAGATTACAACTCGATAATTGATAATACAATAGAGTGCAAGTGTAATCAAGAATAGCCTGACCTCAAAGATGTGAAAGTGATAAGCTAGGCAATTTTACAACAAGAATAATGACTATGAAAGACCAAGTGTTTGCTTGAAGTGTATCTTGTTGTGTTGTATCTCAATTGTTGTATTGGTTGCTCCAAAACTTCCTCTATTTATAGGAGATGATTGATCAAGCATAGGCTCTTTGGGGATTGAAAATCTACTGAGAAAAATACAATTAAAATCAAGAATATAGTCTGTTAGAAATCAATCCCACAATTTAAGGAAATGTGTCTCATTGTCAAACGGTCATATTTTTTTGTCAATACTTAGATGCGACTCGGCCGCACGAGAAATAGACGCGTTGAAAAGAATACACAAAGAAAATAACACAGGCGACGGCGACGCTACACTCGGCCGGCCGACCATCACCCCAACCGTCCCCTCATGGATTTTGCAAGGATTAAACGCTTGCTTTCAAACACACTTAGTGCACCGTCCGACCACAGGCGGCCGGCCGACCGACTTCGGCCGACGCCAGAATCGACCGGCCGACCGCTGTTTTTCTTTTCCGTCTCATTTTCTGCTTTCTAAAAACATCTTCGTGTATGGGTTGCCTATAGAGTGACTGGCCGGCCGACACGAGACAAAATATTGTCCAATTTGTGTCGAAAATAAAACTCAAGAAATACTCCAAAATTTAGTAAAAACATTTTTAAACCGATCGGAAGTATTAGGACAACATTTAGAAACATCGTTTGAGAGTGAAAACCCAATAACGTAAAATCATTAAAAGCGTTGTCCAATATAGACGAAAATAAACTTTGAGAAAATACTCCGGAAAATATTAAAATCATTTTAAATCATTTAGGAGTATTTGGACAACCCTTTAAAACATTGTTTTGGTGATAAAATAAAATCATCAAAATTAAGATAAAAACATGTATCAAACAACATCTTCAATCACTCCTTGGGTAGGTGAGTGATCTATCGGCTAATTGCAATGTGATGGTGGATGGCGTTATTTCTCCAAGGCCAAGTTTCACGAAAAATAGATAACGGCATAAGATTAATGCTAGCACCTAAATCACAAAGAGCCTTATTAAAATAAGAATCACCAATAGTGCAAGGGATAGTGAAACTCCCTGATCTCTTAATTTTGTGGTAACTTTCTTTGTAAAATGGCGCTACATTCTTCTCGTGAGATTGACCGTCTCGTATGCCTCCAACCTTCTCTTTCTCGACATCACATCCTTCATGAATTTTGCATAATTTGGCATTTGTTCAAGTGCATCGGCAAAAGGGATGTTGATGTGAATTTTCTAGAATATTTCCAAAAACTTGGAAAATTGTGCGTCCAACTTTTTCTTCTAAAATCTCTGTGGAAAAGGAAGAGAATTTGGTAACACATTATCGAATTGAAATTGGTTTTACCTCATTTTTCGCACTTTCTCATGGCTTGTCCATGCCCTCTTCATTGTGGAGTGTTTGAGCTTGCTTCTTCATTCATTGGTGGCGTGAGTAGCATCTTTGGTTCATCATATTCCGTTCCACTTCTCAACTTAATGGCCTTGCAATGCTCACGTGGGTTCACCTCGTTGTTACTTGGAAACGTATCAACTTTCTGTTGTGAATTAATAGCCGTGGCCAATTGACCCACATGTGTTCCCAAAGATTTGAGATGACTTTCAATTGTTGTAACCCTTGAACCCAAATTTTCTATGTTAGAATCGGCCTTGTTCATCCTTGCTCATGATTCTACAAGGAATGAACTAAGTAATTCTTCCAAAGACGGCTTTTGTTCTCCCACGTGTGTACTCGTACTTTCTTGGTTTTGAAACCCCGGAGGTGGTTGCAACACATTTCTCGTATTGCTATACGAGAAATTTTCATGATTGCAAAGTTCAGAATGATAATGCGTCGGCAATTGATTCCTCGATTGTTGAAACCCCGATTGTTCACATAATTCGCTTGTTCCGTATCGGGATTCACAATTTCTTGACTTATCTCCATGACGCCTCTCGGTTGTTGTTTTCCACCCGAATTTAGAGTAACAATTTCCTTTGACAAGGCGGAAATTTGAGAGGCCAATGCGGACATAGTATCAAGTTCAAGAACAACACCAACGTTTCTTGGCGTAGATCTCTCGAAGGCCATTGATAAATATTGGCAGCCATTTCTTCTAGTAAAAGCATGGCTTCACTTGGAGTTTTAGCCATCAATGTACCTCCCTTGCAAAGATCTATAATAGTTCTCGAATGCCCATTCATACCATTGTAAAAATATTTTGAACTTTTTGCCAATCTGGCACCCGTGTTGTGGACACCTCCTCAATAATTCTTTGAATCGCTCCCAAGCTTCGTAGAGTGGCTCAAAGTCGAGTTGATGAAATTGAGCAATCTCACTTTTCAGTTGAAGTGTCTTGCTAGGTGGAAATAATTTTGCCATGAATTTTTTCAGTGAGATCATTCCAACTAGTGATACTTCCAGTGGGAAGGTTTGAAGCCACTTTTCAGCTTTTTATCACAAAGTGAAAACGGAAATAACTCAACCGAATAGCTTCATCGGAACCCCATTCATTTTGATAGTGTCACATATCTCGAGAAAAATAGCCAAATGAGCATTCGGTCGCCTACGACTACCCCCAAACCGATTTTGTTGCACCATGTTTATTAGGGCCGGTTTCAATTCAAAATTATTCGCATTGATAGGTTGGCGAACAATGCCCGAATAGTTTTGATTCGTGGTTGGTCGAAAATAGTCGCGAATGGCCCTTTCCGGTGGTGCAACAATAGGTATGCGGTCTTCATCATCACCGATTCCTGCCATTTTTGTGAATTCGATTCTTCGTGCGGCTCTAATCTTTCGAAGCGTTCTTTCAATTTCTGGATCAAATAAGATTAAATTAGCACTTTTATTTTTTCGCATCAACAAGAAAACACAAAAATGACAATGACCCTATTGTAACAAAAAAAAACCAATCTAAATTAAAGTAAAACTACTAAGTAATAATATTAGCGCAAATAAGATGAATTATTCCCCGAATCAACGCCAAAAACTTGTTAGAGAATTTTCTATCCGCAAGTCTACGGTGTCAAGTTTTAATATAGAGAAGTAAGGTTGTCGAATCTACAGGGAATAATTATCGAATTATTGCTAAGTACTATAATATAGTAGTCTAACTTTATTTAGAAATTCAATATATGATGGAGTTGATTATACTAAAAATACTAAAAATAAATCAAGAATATGAAAATATCAATGAGTTTATCCAAATGATTAAATGAATTCTAGAGGTATGATGAATCTAGTTATCCCTTATGTTGTCAATATGGTTTATCAATCATCAATTACCAATTTATAAGTCAAGATTTCTACAATAATCATTCCCTCTCTCAAGTGCCAAATGATTTTAGATTCAATTGGGAAATCAATACTCTATAAAAATCACCAATTAAAATCTCAATAAAAGCTATGAATCTTGATAAAAGACTTCAAAGGATTCACAAATCTCTCAATTCTATGAAATCCTAGGTTATGCTATTCCAAGGTCATGTATTCAATTACCTTTCTCAAGTGTCAAATCAAATACACTAAACAATCTAAATTATTGATCAAGTAAATTAGAAGCAATAGATCCAAATAGCACAAATAAATTGATAGATCTAGATTGACAAACCACAATCTCAAAACATAAGTTCAAACATAGATTACATCATTCCTCTAGAATTATAGAGTTTAGCTCATGATTAAAGAAAACGAATCCATGAAAATACAACAATACATCTTACAAGATATGAAGAAAGCAACAAAATAAGAACAAGAGTAGAGGGATCTTCTCTATTTCTAGATGATAGAAGCCTCCAATCTTCTTCTCCAAATTCTTCTCAAGATGCTCCAATCTTTCTTCCTTGTCTTGTAGCTGTTTTTCTTGTCTTCCCAAGGGTTCCAAGATCCCTAATTTCAAGCCCCAAGGCTAGTATCTATAGTCCACAAAAATCCAAGAAAGGGGGTAGGTGAACCTGGGAAATTCCGCCCCAGGCGCTGCGGCGCCCATAATTCTCGCACGGCATTTACCGCCCGGGCGCTGCAGCGCCGGGCGTTGGGCGCTGCAGCGCCCACCAGCCATTCTCTAAAATTTTCGCCCGGGCGCTGCAGCGCCCACACATGCTAGTCTCTTCCGCACGCCCTGTCCTCACACCAAAAATTATGAACCAGGATTCGCAGAATTTTGTCGGCTTCTTCGTTGTTAAAAATATCCCTGACCACATCTGCCTTCCACATATTTTCCTCAACATCCAAAAGGGAAAAAAGGATTAGTCTCGCCGTACTGAAGAAGATAAGGATCATCATGAAAGAGGAAGGAGTATATATCTTCCAACAAAGAGTGGGAAATCCTTTCCCTTTGCCTAACACTGCTCTCACCACTGTTGATAATATAGAGGATTGGTCAAACTTTCTATTAACCTCAGATGCTCATGACCAAGCAATACAACAAATGCTCGCGCGAAAAAGGAGACGAGTAGTCGGGTTTCGAGGATGAAGAGGAGTTGGTAAAATAGGAAATGGAATCATCGTCGATCGGATCCTATACAAAGGAATGAAGACGCGTCAGAGATTTCACATCGAGTGCGAATCGTGGGAGTCATGAAAATATGTGATAGGTTGTTAGCCTTAGAGGAGAGAGTCCACCATCACCAAGAGTTTATGGCATTTTCCGAACAGAACACCAGCAGTAGATCATAGCATCTGACATGCGTCAAGAGGAGATCCTTGAGATGATGAGGCAAATGACCCAGTGGCATTTATCTCAAGGCCACTATCCACCGCCACCACCTCAGTGAGTTAATATAAGTTGTCTCTACATTTCTTTTGCATTGAAATTCTATCTTTTTCACATGTGCACGATATAATTTCATTCAAGTTTGAGGGAGAGATAGTTATTTTGATCTAAAGGGAATTAGAGAGAGAATATTTTTGCATTTCATGTAGTTTTGCATGTAGATCACTTAGGTTGCATTGCATTAGAAGCATGTTTACAGTTTTAGCACGTTTATTGCTTTCATAGGTTTTTTGGAGAGAGTAAACTATGAATCAATGTTTGTGTGATGTGATTTGAGTAGTTATTTTCAAAATCCTTATGTTGTTTTGATACGGTGTTGAGTGTGAATTGATTAAGATGATAATTGATGATATTGAGCATGTGGATATTGAAACATGGATTTGATGCTTTGATTTACGGATATGCAAACCTGTGAGCTTTTGAGCCTTTATTGCTTTCATCATATGCAGTCTTGTTCTTTTTTTAGAGTGTATCATTCATGCTATTAGAATAACTTGCTTTGGTGTCCCTGTCAAGACCACATGTTGTATGCAATTTGTGAAAGTGATTTAAGACCATTTTTGTTTAGCTTTTCAAGCCTTTAACCTACCTAAAGATATTCAATTCCCTAGTTAACCAATTTGAGCATATTGCCTTATTTTTTTGTTAGCCACATTTTGAGCCTTGACTTGATATATCTTTTGTTCTAAACTTGTGCTTATAGAATAGAGTAAGTTGGTTGAATGAAGATGGAATCAATGAAATCGATATTATGTATGAATTTGCAAGAGTTGTTTTATGGCAACAAAGAAAAAAAAATGTTGTATGCTCATGAAAGAGTAGAAAAAAATATATCAAAAAAACAAATCGACTTTATATGTGTGTTGGCAATGTGTGAACTTATAGGTTTGGTTCATAATATGATTTGAAGGAAGTTCAATGTTGCGAAAGAAAAGGCTATGAAGAATTGATATAAAAAAGGATGGTTTGAGAAGCTTAGGTTACTATTGAGTTCATCAGTTGCTGCTTCTTTTTATGGAATTCATTGATTTGACTGAGATTATGCTTACCATTCTATATGCCCGAGTTTGAGTAACTTTATCCATACTTTCCTACCCTAATCAAAGAGCCTTCATTACAACCGAATTTAACAAAGTCCTTTTTGATTCATGAATTGCATACACTTTAGTGGTGGAGATTTGAGACGATTTGCAAGCATATGGTAGTTCTTCACCATTGAATTGATTTGAGCGTAAACACATCCTTTATACACTTGAGCAGAGAGTATACATTTGACTAGTGAGAGTCGTGAATTCAAAGCATTTGCCATGATTATATGGAAATATGTTCTATATTGGAGATTTGAAGCTTGATTGATCCATTACTTGATATCTATGGAAAACCACATGATTTCTTGGAGTTGATGTTCTTGACGGCACACAATTCATGTCAACCACACGTATTTTTTGACTTGAGTAGCATTGACCGGGACTGTCAACAGTTTAAGTTTGGGGGTTTGTTAAGTGTGAGTTTTGCATGTATTTTGGACATGGTTTTGACTAAAAGGAGATGATAAACATGCATTAAAATTGTAATGATGGTTGTATTCTTAATATTTGGAAAATATATTACGATTTGCTCGTTTTGCAGGAAAATAACTATTTTTTGGAGTATTGCTGTTATTAGAACCCTTGTGAATTGTGGAAAGTTATGTGAAACAACGATTGTACAAAGTAAAGAGTTGAACCGAGAAGAAATCAGCAGAACTGGGTAGAAAATGACCACGCACGGGCAGCCCGTGCGTGGGGTGAAAAATGGGCATGAAGTTCGGTAGGACACACAGACAGCCCGTGCGCCATGGCACGACCCGTGCGCCTATGCGGGTTAAAATTGATGGCTTTGACTTGACGCACGGGCAACCCGTGCGTCTGTGCGGGATTTGACAGTTTATTTTTGTATCCAATCTGATTTCATCCTACGAGTGTATAAATTGATAGGAGGCGGACCAAACGGGGAGACACATACTTTTACCCTAGAAAACAGAGAAAAGAGCTTTCGTCTCCAAGAGGAACCGAGAGAAAAGTCAAGATCGCATCAATGCTTGAGGATTGAAAATTGATTGAGAGATCCATCGATATCCCTGAGTTTTCCTTTTCCATTGTATTTTATTTTTCATCTAGTTGATATGAATATGAATAATTTGTCTATGAATTCTTCTTTTCCCATTCCGGCTAAACATCTTGTGATTCCGGGGCTTGGGAGTAGGTTAATTTACATCTTGTTGGATGATTGACTTTAATTGAAGTTATATTTCGAACCCTATTCGAGTACTTTTTTTTATTATTTGTTTTATCATTTGGCCAATGATTTAGCATGTTTGATGTGTTGATTCATAAATCGAGAGATGAGTTTCAATACTAGATCTTGACATGAATATATTGCATGATTGAGAAGTTTGTATTGTGAGGATTTATTGATCTTTTATGCTTTTGGGAGTTGATTATTCTATGTTGAGTAGAGATGCTAGCATAGGTAATCTAAGATATTAAGAAGACTACAATTCAACAAGACAGACCAATGAGGGCACGATATGGTCTAATGGGCATGATATGTGCACGATATGACATGATATGTGGCATGTTATAACCTATATCATGTACATATTATGACACGAGTATAAAAAGCCACATGTTTAAACCTATATCGAGTCATATTGTGCCACCATATGCACGATATAGGTTTAGAATGTGTGCCACATCATAATCTATAGCGTGCACATATTGGCACGATATGGCACTATATATGATAATTACATAGCATGTGTTAAACCACAATCGTGCCACAATATGCACGATATTGGCACGATATCGTGCATATCGTGCCACTTCATCTTCTACCACATATCGTGTAATCATGAACTCTGCAACACCATTTTCGACACCCAACTTCAATAAAACGCCATTTCATGCCTCATTATCAAGTAAATGGAACAAAACCCAACATATATACTAATTCACCATCATTTTCAACTAAAATCCAACACTCTTGAACTCTTTCCACATTTTTTTAAACAACTAAAATGAGTAACAAACCCTAATCTGTTCGGGAGCAGATGAGGAGGAGCAGTGGCGGTTTCGGCGGTGGCGGCAGCGATGCGGCGGCGGCGGCACGGAGATGGCGTTAGTCTCGTCGGCGACGTCCATCACGATATAATGGCACGATATAGTCTTCTTCTTTGGTTTAGTTTTGTCCTCCTTTTTTGTTGTCTTTTGTTTTGTTTTTGTTTTTTGTCTTGTATTTTGTATAATATATGTATATGTATGGTTTCTAAGGGAGTTATATGGTTTCCAAGGGAGTGAATGATTACACCAGTTTCGAAATTCAAAATATCCTAAATTAAAGGAGAGATATTCCTAAATTAAAGGAGAAATAATTTAGTCAAATTGATATAAGAGTTTTTTTGCTAGAAAACTGATAAAATCTTTCCCGACATTCTAAACTACCAGTTCATACAAACGAACGGCCCTCTCACCTCTGTCGTCCTCAAAAGTTTCCCTCCTCTCATTTTCATCCTCTGAGATCAAATATTCAGAGATTTTGCAAGCTGTGATTGACTTTCAAAATTCAAGAAAAGCAGAGAAAAATTAAAGAAAATGGGGTTGGAGATTACGGAACCAAACACTTGTATTCGGGGTTGTTGCCATAGCCAGACAATCCCTCTCCATCTCCGCCCTTCTTCTTATTCCCTTTCTTCCCCAATCGCCAGAGGTGCATGAAATGAAATAATCAAACTCAAATTAATGTTTCCCCGTGAGCACTGTTTCGCTATTCAATCTTCCTTTTACTGTATGTCAATTGGGTCCCTTTCAGTGCAGGTGCAGAGAGTGTGGTGTACGAAGGCATTCTCGACGGTAAAAAAGTCGCCGTTAAGAAACCAGTTTTATCTACTTCCGATGACCTTGATAAGTTCCACAAAGAATTGCAATTACTCAGGTTAACCTCTTCTTTTTTTTGGTGAAAACAAGTAATTGATGGAGCAACTGGTTTAATTTTTTTTTTTCACTGACTGTAAATAGAATGTTGTGCATGGGTTTGTGATCTTGCGTTGTTTAATTGGTTGGAATTCGTTTTTATTTATTAGTGCAAGGTCGTATGTGATGTAGCAATGTATAGTGAACAAGAAAAAATCATACTTATACCAAGAAATTGAGGAAAATATTGAGAAAACTCGCACAAGTGTTTATTCATACCTAAAATAGAGGCATTTTCTAGCTTTTAAAGAAACTCCAACAAATCCTAACATTAGCAAAGTAGGAAAATTGCTGCCAAATCTCTGAATTATTGAAACACTGTAAAAGAAACATGTTTTTACTGGTATAACTATGAAGTTTTCTTATCCAAATTGAAATTTGGTTAAAAATTACAATGGGCTCCTTGTTGAGTATGGAAATTTGCTCGAAACGCTGTTTCTACCCCAAAAAAGTTATAATTTCTGTCGAATATGAACATTATTTGACTTAATGATCAAATAGGCTTTTTCGGCCTTGGAATAATCTCTTTGGGCCATGAATTCCCATTCCATGTGCATTGCATCACTTTCTCGAGAAATTTCTCTTGAACTAGTTGTGTTTATCATGTAATACTAATTTATGCATACAACCCTTTTTTTTTGGAGCATGTTTTGAATTTCTTGTTTCCTTCCTGTTTTGCACGTGGTTCCTGAAGCAAGTTGAATCACCCGGGAATATTAAAGCTAGTGGCAGCACATGCTAGGCCACCAAACTACATGTTTTTCTTCGAATTTTATGAGGTTGGAAACCTCGCGCAGAAACTGCACATGGAAGAATGGAGTCCGAGCATCGGTCAAGCGATCGAAATCGCTGCTCAATTAGGTATGTGAATGACACCTTTAAGAATCAAATATGGGTCGTACCATTATGAGAGAGGATTTGATTAAAGGAGTTGTTATTTAATTATACTTTATGGTAGAGCATGAGGCTAAGTTAGTAAAGATTACTTTATTCTTGAACGCGATGGCAAGAATTCGTTTCATGTCTTTGCCTGTGTTTAATTCCATGCTTTCGCTTGTTCTAATAACCCACCCAATATATTCAGTGCTCCGGATTTTTATTTTGTAACGTCATGCAATAACTGATAAATGTTTGGCATACCATTCTTGTTCCATGTGCTATCGTAGTTATGACTGAACAAGGCAAGCAAGCATAAGATAAAGCATGCACCCAGTAATATGTAGATTAGAGATAAAATATATGCTCAATCAATTTTTATATTGTAGGCTGTAACATCCAAAATAATATTTACAGTAAATCGTAATGCGTTCAGGCTTCAATAGAGCATAGTTTGCTCAACTATTTGAATCGAAACCATTTTTTCCAAAAATCATTTAAAAGGGTATGTAGATTGCTTCATTGTATAGATAAGATCCATCATGTAATTTTGGGGATTCATGTTAAGTTGAAACTAAAAGTCATAAAGAACTCTAATATTACCAAAAAGTTGTGATTGTGAGTCATAATCCACTTCAATCTTTGTATAAAACAGAGGACCACAAGTGGCAATGGCTTAGAAAATCAGTATTGTGCTTAAGGGAATTAATTTTGGAGAAAGACATCTTTATCATGGAAGTAGAAACTTGATTAATAATAGTCTACTATGGCGTTATATTAAATAACGTGGTAGTGTTTAAAAATTACACATGGTAAAATATATTTTCATTTGATCTTGGTTGGGCTGATTAAATGAGAGTCTAGGCTATAGATTTATGTTACAAAGTTTTCTTTTAATGGTCTTTATCATATCGTTCTTTATCATTAAATGAGAGTCTAGGCTATAGAATTTGGATTGTCATATTTATATTATCATGCTTTTTGTTTGCAGCACAAGCTCTGCTATATCTACATAGCCTTGGGATTGTACATAGGGATGTGAAACCAGCAAATATTCTTGTAATGTCTTCATTAGTTTCTTGATACATCATGACATAAATATTCATTTAAAGTTTCCTGAAATCTGATCTTTTCCCCTTCATGTTGTGCCTAATGCCTTTCATTTTAAAAGGTCTGATAGTTTACTCATCGATGTGTGGCAGCTTAATGAGAAACTTCATCCACATCTAGCAGACTTTGGTTTGGCAGAATACATGAAAGATCTGAAACAAGTTTCTGTGCAAAACTGAAATCCTCTGGAAAACCAACCGGTGGTTTTCATAAAAGAATATGGTTGGTACACTTATTTACATGGCGCCTGAAGTACTGAGGAAAGAGATTCAAACTGAAAAATCAGATGTCTATAGTTTTGGAGTGACTGTTAAGTAAGAACTAGCTTTAGTAAGTCATGGAAAGAGCTTCCTTTTTAGTCATCATGCAAAGTTTAAGTTTTTACGGGATTTTCGAAACTGTTCTTCTATCGAGTCAATAAAAATTAAAAAACTGTAGTTTTGCTCTAATGTTGACCATATTGTAAGTTTGGAATTCTGTGTATTGCAGTGAGCTTCTTACCGGTGTAGTCCCATATACAGATCTTCGAGCAGAGGCACAGGTTACTCTTTTTTTCATTTGCTCATGTCTTTTCCTTTGTTGCTTGATGTAACGATGGAATATAAGTATGAGGGGAAGGGCGAAATGGTGATATAACCCTGAGGGATTCGATTAATATATTTCCCTTTCCTGTTTCGTCCTTTCCCGTCAGAAGTCAGAACCTTAGTTAACTAATTGTTGCATTGAATGCCTGTTTCAGTTTTCTGTGCAGTCATGTCGAGGAAATAATGAGTTTTGATACATATAAGCCCTCATAATTATCGAACTCCATTGGAATTATCTTTTATATGCATAGAGAGAACAAACTGTCTTATGTTTTTTGCTACATTTTTTTCCGACAGACTTGCTGCTTTATTTGCAATGTAAAAATAATACTAATTTTGATGGACAAAAATAAAATCAAGAAAAGAAATTCCTGGGCTGGGGGTTGCAGATAGCCATCTGTAGGAAAGAGTATGAACTTTAGACTTTTTTGCTTTTATTATTCTAACTCATTGCGGAGAATGATTTTGTTTCCCGAAAATTGGCTGACCAGTTTGTGAAATTAATATTAGAAGCGACTAGCTAAAATTGTGTCCATATATAGACCTCATAACTGAATAATCTTCTTGGGAAAATGTAACTGTTCAGTAAAGTAACTAGGACCACCATCTAGTTAAGGAATTACTAGAAATTTAAACCATCATTTAAATTTGCCAGTGCCCTTCTGTTTGAGGGAAAGGAAATGTAGTCAATTGCTCATTTATAGATTATGTTTATTAAAATAATGGAACTTGCTGGATAAAGGACAAGATGAAACGTTTGTGGGGATTTTGCTATATTGTGGCAAAAGTGAAACGAAATTGTCAAAATATGGCAAATGTGGGGGGTATTGTTATTTTGGATTCTGAGCTGCATGGTGCGTCAGAGGTATTATTTTTTTTTTTTAATTTTTGATAAGCTGGCGCCGATTTTACGTGCGCCAGCAGTATAAATTTTAAATAAAAAAAAAAGTAATGCTGGCGCAGGACAGAGGTGCGCCAACAGTTCATCTGGCGCACCGGGCTCCTGAGCCACCGAACAAAAACACAACACCCTCAAATTCTGCCATATTTTCACAATTGTGTTTGAATTTTGCTACATTAAAACAAATTGCCCACCTTTTGTAGCATCAAGGGTGGGCCCTTGTTTTCATAATAAGATTAACCAGTTGAAGACAGTTTTATGTTGGAGCCTTTTTCCTGCAAACTGCATCTGATATCCCTTAATTCTCTAACTGAAGCTATCTAAAAGGGTATATACACACGTTTTGTGCAGAGTTCAATGTGATACTGTGTTTGAAAGGGTATATACAAACATTTTAGTATTCTATTTCTGATTAATTTACAAGTTCATTGTCCAACTCATTTATTTACAGTAAAACTGATTGTAGGCCCATACAGTCCTGGAAATGAACTACACCGAACAGCAACTTACAGCAGCCGTAGTGTCTGAAGGATTACGACCTGCCCTTGCTGGTCCAGAGTTGGGTGCATCAACCTCTTTACTCTCTCTAATACAAAGATGTTGGGATGGAGATCCTCGAAAAAGACCTTCTTTCAATGATATAGTTTTGGAACTCGATCTGATGTTGGAATGTGGAGAAAGACCAGATGACAACTCTGTTATATCATGCGGTCATGTTGATTCAATTAACAGTCAAAGTTATCAATTGCCCCTGAATTGGTTTACCCATGGCCAAGATTTTCCAGAGAGTTCATATGCTTCCTCTGATAATGTTGCATCAACCTGGCTCTCTTCAAATGGTAATATGGTTTATCATCCGGTGTTGTCTTGGGGTTCCTTCTCGACTTGTGGGAGAAGGGAAACCATGGAGGACACGCACTTTATGATACCCCACTTTTGCAATCAAAAGGATATTCATTTTTTCGGTATCTTGGATGGTCATCGAGGTATGTGGAAATATTAATTTTTTGTTTCTACTAGGTAATAGTGATAAAGAAAATTTTGAAAGAAAGATGAATTGTGTGAGTGCGATTGAAAGTTGATGTGATATATAAATAGTGTAATAATGGTTGCATATGATTGATGATTAAAAATGTGAGTGGGTGAATAGTGTATTTTGTAAGATAATAGTGTAATGATAATAGTTGATTTCACACCTTTGTTTTCTTTCTTCTTTGAAATGATGATTGGATGTGATTTGTGATAAATAAAGTGAAAGTGGGTGAACAATTTATTTTCTGAAAATTTTTCACAAGCAATCGCATGTTGGGGTTAAAATAATTTTCTACCAGAACGAAAGTGAATTTTTTTCTTAGGCAATCACAACCAGGTGAACAATAAGGAAGAAAGGAAACTTTCTTGTTGGAAGATTTTGATTTTGATTTCACCCATATTGCTTGTATGCTAGGATCTTACATTTGTGACTATAATTAGCTACTATGACATTAATTGTGAAGATATAAGTATAAAATCTCATATCATGTGCAGGTGCTGAAGCCGCTGAATTTTCGGCTGGGGCTCTACCTGGATTTTTGCGAAATTTGGTTTCAGTGAGCAGGTGAAACCCTACCAATCACTGTGTAAAGTTCTCCATGTAGATTCACATAACTGAATACTAATAAAGCACTTGAATATTTCTATTTCTTGCATGCAGTCCATCTCAAGCACTACTAGAAGCATTCATTAAAACTGATGTTGCCTTTAGGAATGAACTTAATTCTCGTCGAAAATTCAAGTCAGTTATTCAGAAGGACTCGCACCCTGGCTGTACTGCAATCACCACTTTAGTGGTTAAAAACAAGCTGTTTGTTGCTAATGCTGGTGATTGCAGAACGATTATATGTCGATCAGGGAAACCTTATGCTTTAAGCAGGGTGAGATGGAATTTTCTTAATTATTTAATTTTTTGCTGGAACAAAGTTTAACCTAAGCCTAATTGATTACGCACAGGTAAATCCTGAATGAAGACTCATGATGAAGATTTATTACAAAATTAAAGAAATTGTAAAACTATAAAAACCTATTTGCCCAAGAATATTCGAGATTGAGTACTCTTTTACATATTATCTACATTCTCCGTAGGATTTACTTTCTTATTATTGTCATTTTGATCTCTAAGTTGTGAGGTATTGCTCTTTTACGAACTTAATGAGCTCTATATGGTAGGATCATGTGGCTAGTTGTCTTGAGGAGAGAGAACGTGTCATAGGTGCAGGTGGCCAAGTCAAATGGCAAGTTGACACGTGGAGGATTGGTCCTGCTGCTCTACAGGTTATTCTCTTGGTGAAATTTCCACTTGTTTAATTATGCATTTACTGAACTTTTGAAAAACTTAATTTTAAGGGATAATTACAGAAGACCCCTTGAGGTTTGGGCTTATTATAAAAAAAATACCCAGAGATGTTTCAAGATTGCAAAAAAACCCTCGGTTTGATTTTGTCTTAATTTAAGAGGGTAACTCTAATATTCCTAGAAATATTAAACGAAGGGAAAAAATGTAAGACGAAATCAAAACTTAAGGGGTTTTTTGCAATTTTCATAAACCTCGAGTTTTTATTTTTGTAATTAGCCCGAACCTTAAGGTTTTGTAATTTTAGTTCACCAATATTAATGGAAATTGAGACAGTTGCAGGGTTCTGAAAACAACAAGCACTGTTGTTTCAAAATCATAAAGTGATTAACGTGCGGCATTGTAAATCATAAGGGGGTAAATTTGACCTGATTGAAATTGTTATACAAGACAAGTTCCGTTGCATGGTAGAGTTTTGAACAACACCTATATTTAATACAGTTGCTTTGTATACTCATAATATCTGCAAGTGTTTTAGAAAGGCCAATTTTAAAATCAAATGCTTCGAGCATACTCATTGTATCCCTTACATTCTTTTGTTGGTACATTTAATGTTTTCAGAGTTTAATGCATGTTTTGACTGATATTAATAGCATGCAAATACATGTAGTTGAATCTGAAATGTTTGTGGTTTTTATTTGATATATATTTTCTCTCCGTAGGTTACACGGTCCATTGGTGATGATGATCTGAAGCCTTTTGTAATCGGAACCCGAGATAATCTGAAACCTTACTATCATCTCAAGATGAATATATAGTAAGTTCCCACTAATGCTATCAAATTATAGCATGTCCCATGGTTACACAACTTTGTTTATTTTTGTGGCCTGTGCTCGTCCATTTTGGCTAGATTATTGTCCACGTGCCATTAACATGCAAAATGATGAAAAGTTTCAAAATGCACTGAAATGTTCACTTTGATGAATGTAAAAATTGAATCTTATTAAACTCACATTTTTTTAGTTCTCGTATCCCTTGTTTTATAATTGATGTTTTGATGATTGTTAGATGTGGAAATTTCCCATGTTTCATTATGACCTTAAGAAACTACTTTAAACGTCATTTAAAGCATATGCATGAAGGGTTTTCTGTGAAAGCTGAGAATAACGAGTATAACTTTTCAGGTAATGGCGAGTGACGGACTGTGGGATGTTATGAGCAACATAGATGTCGTAAACATAATCAGAGATACCGTAAAAGAGTCTGGAATGTGCTCAAAGAGATTAGCGATCAAGGCTCGCTGGACGTGGCGAAAGATAATATTACAGTTATTGTCGTCTTTCTGCGTCCTGTTTCTCTAAGAGAGAGGATTTACTAGCTTCGACAACTATTTATTGTCCAGAGATTGAAGAAAACTGGAATCAGTAAATCTTCTTTGGCCCAATTCTATCCACAATTTGTGTACAATATAACTTGTTCATCAGAATTTTATTTATTTATTTATTGAATATTTGAATGTTAGTTTCTTGGATTCATTGCAATTGCATGGAACTTTTTATGTGCCTCTTTGTGGGTAAATATATTGAACATCTTTTGAGTTCTTAGTGACAAATATCACTTTGTTAGCATGGGGAAATTTTATTTTTGTTTCATTTTTCATATATAGACTTTAGCAAATATAAACTAAATGTTTTACAGTGAAAAATGAACCAGGGCCACTTCTTGGTCTAATGTTGTTATTTGTTTTTGCTTTTTATGTTTTTGGTAAATGATATTACTTACCATACTCTTTCAGAAAGTAAAACATAAAAAAAAAATGGGTTTGAGAGGGATTGCATGCAAAATGTAAAAATGAAGATTATCTGGTAACTGAAATGATTAACTATCCAATCTATACTTGAATCCTATTTTCAAAATCCAAAAGTAAATGGCAATTAGACTGAATTACGTACGAGAAGATCTGATATGTAATTTAGTTCAGTTTACATGAGATTTACCAATGTCTTTGTCCAACATTATTGAAATATATGCTTGATTATGTAAATTCCTCCGTCATTATAACAAAGTACTTCAAAGCAATGACAGGAAAACCAAATGTCTATCTTTTTTCTCTTTTACTTTTAAATTAGTAAAATAAAGTTTTTATTTGTTATTTAAATGAAGTACAAAGAAAGTACAAGACACGACATAATAAAACAAACGTCGTAGAGTTTTTGATACGTGTAATACAAAAGGTTAAATCAAACATATTATATAAACGGTATCGTACGGAAAAGTTCGGATATTATAACGGTTTTAAGTCTTTTTAACATAGTCTCAACTCTCAAGTAGTCATGTTCTAGAAACAAAGCAATAAATCATCAAAAAGCCTTGCACTTGCATTACATAGGGTGTGATCCACATTGAATGTTGTATGGACAATCTACAATTCTTTCTCATGTTATTATTTAATTTACCAAACAAATTATACACATCCATTGGAAATTATGGTAGTATGTTCCAGCATTCAAAGAAAATTTGTGTGATATGCAATTGAGATAACGTCAATTTCCACTTGTAATTAAGAGTAACAATATCATTTATTACATCATGACTTGTATGAAAGAATACTTAGTAAGTGAGCTTTTTGGATGTAAGTAAATTTCAATGTAAGAATCTAATTATTTCAGAGATAGCTGTCAATCTCCTCAGACAATAATAGTCAACCATTTAAGATTTTCAAAACCTTAAAATCAAATAGGGATAAGAGATGCATAAACAAAGTTGTAATTTGTAAACTGGCATTTGAGGCTCTGTGCAATTTTATTTGCATTACTTTAAACTATGGCTCACCATTGCATTCCTATAAATTGCACTCATTTATGCACTTGAAAAACACCACATATGCACTTGAAAAACACCACACCACTAAGCCCTTTTTAAAGAAGAAAAAAGGAAAACAAAGTTGCAAGAATTTTCATACTTCTTTTCTCCATGGAGTTCCCTGGTTCCAATGGTGATAACCAAGCATCCATTTCTGATGTTTCAAGCCAGAACATCGAAGAAAATCCCAACCCCTCATCTCCTGAAATCCCTCAGCCAATGGAGGCTCCCCAGATGGCAATTGCTGATAATGAACATGAATACGGCTGCAAATATTGCGACAAGAAGTTCTCCAACAAACAAGCGCTAGGAGGGCACCAGAATGCACATAAAGTCGAACGTGCAATGGAGAAAAATGCACGCGAATTGCACAAAAACCATTTTGCTAGTTACTTTGGTTGTAGTTCATCCCATGATCAAGGATTGTCTACCACCCATTTTCTTGGTTCTTACATGAATAGATCTCATGATTTTGTTAACATACCCTTTTACAACTATCCTTATAATCCTCCTCCACAACAACATGGGATTCAAATCGGTTATAATGCTCGTCAGGGGCTACCATTGGTTGGTGATCCTTATGCGCCTCCTCAGAACATGCCTGGATTTAATAATATTTACTCTGGATGGGGTGCAACTGGACAAATAATTCCTCAGTTTCTGGGGCAGAGTTCATATAACATGCAAAACCATGGTTTAAATCTTCCGCTCCCGAATATCACAACGGGGAGTTCAAGTTCTAGGCATTTATATCACGACATGTCAGGTTTTCCTGTACCAAGAACCAGGCCTGAGAGAGACATTGGAGCAGGGCAAAATGTGAACATTGGAGGAGGGCAAAATGAGGTTAGATGAATGATCCTGAGAATCAACAAGTTGGAGATGAGGATATTGATTTATCTCTTAAATTGTGATCAGTTTATGTTAATCTTTGTTAAGTTTAGTATTCTTATTGTCTGGTTTAGAGTTTGTATCAATTTCCATAGTTTCACAACTTCACAACTTTTGCATGTGTTTAAAGATAAGAATTAATGATTTATACTTTGATTGTTTATTTTTTTTTATATGAGTTGTCTATGATTTAAGCTAACTTTCATTTATGTCCATTTCTTCAAGGAAGAAGATGATTGTTGCGGACGTACCTAAACAGTTAAATCTGACTATTGGTAATATTATTTGTTTGAATTCCAGCATGTTGCTCAAATTGGATCGTAACTTAAGCATATATAGCTGTTGGTGTTGTCCAATGAAAATAACATTAAATTGTAGGTTGCTATCCAGGCGATTTATAATAATTAGGCACCTCACGTGAATGCTAAGCCATTTTTGCTTAGACTTTTTGATATTTGTTATATATCTAAAAAAACCATAATAATTAATATGTTACTTAATTACTTTTCATTGTTCTAACTTTTCATTTTCTTGAGAAAAGCTCACAATATAAATGGAAAATTGCATAATGCTTTCCAAGAGAACGTGTCATAGGTGCAGGTGGCCAAGTCAAATGGCAAGTTGACACGTGGAGGATTGGTCCTGCTGCTCTACAGGTTATTCTCTTGGTGAAATTTCCACATGTTTAATTATGCATTTGCTGAACTTTTGAAAAACTTAATTTTAAGGGATGATTACAAAAGACCCTCTGAGGTTTGGGCTAATTATAAAAAAATCCGAGAGATGTTTCAAGATTGCAAAAAAAAAACCTCGGTTTGATTTTGTCTTAATTTAAGAGGGTAATCAAATGAAGGGGGAAAATGTAAGACGAAATCTAAATTTGGGGTTTTTTGCAATTTTCGTAAACCTCTAGTTTTTATTTTTTATAATTAGCCCGAACCTTAAGGTTTTGTAATTTTAATTCACCAATATTAATGGAAAATGAGACAGTTGCAGGGTTCTGAAAACCACAAACACTGTTGTTTCAAAATCATAAAATGATTAACGTGGGGCATTGTAAATCATAAGGGGGTAAATTTGACCTGATTGAAATCGTTATACAAGACAAGTTTTGTTGCATGGTCGGATTTTGAACAACACCTAAATTTAATACAGTTGCTTATGTATACTCATCATATCTGCAAGTGTTTTAAAAAGGCCGATTTTAAAATGAAATGCTTCGAGCATACTCATTGTATCCCTTACATTCTTTTGTTGTTACATTTAATATTTTCAGAGTTTAATGCATGTTTTGATTGATATTAATGGCATGCAAATACGTGTAGTTGAATCTGAAATGTTTGTGGTTTTTGTTTGATATATATTCTCTCCATAGGTTACACGGTCCATTGGTGATTATGATCTGAAGCCTTATGTAATGCGGAACCTGAGATAACTGAAACCTTACTATCATCTGAAGATGAATATATAGTAAGTTCCCACTAATGCTATCAAATTATAGCATGTCCCATGGTTACACAACTTTGTTTATTTTTGTGTCCTGTGCTCGTCCATTTTGGCGAGATTATTGTGCACATGCCATTAACATGCAAAATGAATGAAAAGTTTCAAAAGGCGCTGAAATGTTCACTTCGATGTACGTAAAATTGAATCTTATTAAACTCACATTTTTTTAGTTCTCGTATTCCTTGTTTTATAATTGATGTTTTGATGATTGTCATATGTGGAAATTTCCCATGTTTCATTATGACCTTAAGAAACTACTTTAAACGTACGGAAACATATGCATGAAGGGTTTTTCTGTGAAAGCCGAGAATAACGAGTATAACTTTTTAGGTAATGGCGAGTGACGGACTGTGGGATGTTATGAGCAACATAGATGTCGTAAACGTAATCAGAAATACCATAAAAGAGCCTGGAATGTGCTCAAAGAGATTAGCGACTGAAGCTGCTGGACGTGGCAGCAAAGATAATATTACAGTTATTGTCGTCTTTCTGCGTCCTATTTCTACAACAGAGAGGATTTACTAGCTTCGACAACTATTTATTTTCCAGAGATTGAAGAAAACTGGAGCCAGTAAAACTTCTTTGGCCCAATTCTATCCACAATTTGTGTACAATATAACTTGTTCATCAGAATTTTATTTATTTATTTATTGAATATTTGAATGTTAGTTTCTTGGATTCATTGCGATTGCATGGAACTTTTTATGTGCCTCTTTGTGGGTAAATATATTGAACATCTTTTTAGTTCGTAGTGACAAATAGCACTTTGTTAGCATGGAGAAATTTTATTTTTGTTTCATTTTTCATATATATACTTTAGCAAAATATAAACTAAATGTTCGACACAATTTCATAAGTTTATATAAGCTATTTTAGGAAATTTATAGTGAAAAATGAACCAGGGACACTTATTGGTCTAATGTTGTTATTTGTTTTTGCTTTTTATGTTTTTGGTAAATGCTAAGTGAAACATAATATATATATATATATATATATATATATATATATATATATATATATATATATATATAGGGAGAGGGTTATATGAGACCACCTCTTAGGGTAAGTCCATAGGGACCAATTCTAGCCACATATCTAGATTTTTCAATGGTTGTGATTTTAGAGCTAAAAATTCAGATTAAATGTTGGTAATTAGAGAAAGAGGTAAATTGGTCATCCTACAAAATTACCCAATATTCATGGGATTCTGTTCACATTATGATCACACAATCTATGCAAATCTCACGTCAAATTCAACGTGAACAAATCTCATCTTTCTTCTTCTTCAATGCACTACTGTGTAATCATTCATCATTCTTCTTCAACGCACTATTGTGTGAAAAATACTGCAGACAATTTGCCATAGTTGCTAGAGCTTGACTTCAGTTCAAAGTTTGCTTATGAAGATGTAATTTGTTGCTTGTGTAGATGTGTCATGGTTTATATACCATTAACTACATAAGCAAGTCATAAGCAACAATCCGATACTACATAAGCAACAATCTGATACTACATAAGCACCAAATATACACTACGTATGCACCACGAATACATTAACTACATAAGCAAGTCAAAGCAACAAACCCATACTACATAAGCAACAAGTCTATACTACATAAGCAACGAATATACACTACGTATGCACCACGAATACATTAACTACATAAGCAAGTCATAAGCAACAAACTCATACTATATAAGCAACAAGTCTATATTACATAAGCAACGAATATAAACTACGTATGCACCACAAATACATTAACTACATAAGCAACAAACCCATACTACATAAGCGATAAACCTATACTACATAAGCAATGAATATACACTACACATGCATCACACATACATTAACTACATAAGCAACAACCCTATACTACATAAGCAACAGAGAATTTTTTTTGAAACTGAAATGCTGGAGAGAGAGTGTGCGTGAAGAGTGGGTGAAATCGCGTGAAAGAGGGAATGAAATCTTAGTAAATGATTCTAAAGTGCCAAATTACTACCCTACCCTTTTTAATTGCTGAAACAAAAAAAAAAAAACATAAAAAAGCCCTAAAAATCTGGACCACCCAAAATTGTTGATCTATGGTTAGGATGTGTCCCCATGGACTCACCCCAAATAGGAGGACCTATTTGATCCATATCCTATATATATATATATATATATATATATATATATATATATATATATATATATATATGGTTCTGAGAGGGATTGCAAAAAATGTAAAAAGGGAGATTATCTGGTAACTGAAATGGTTTACTATCCAATCTATACTTGAATCCTATTTTCAAAATTTGAAAGTAAATGGAAATTAGACTCAATTACGTACAAGAAGATCTGATATGTAATTTAGTCCAGTTTACATGAGATTTACTAATGTCTTTGTCCAACATTATTGAAATATATGCTTGATTATGTAAACTCCTCAGTCATTATAACAAAGAGTAGGTCTCTTGTAGGACCGTCTTACGGATCCTATTCCGTATCCTACAGCCCACACCCATGCCCAACCGTGCCCAACCAAAAATTAGCTTCGCTCCATAGGGGAATCGAACCCGCGTCTGTATAGACATAAGGTGGTATTCTACCACTACACCACTAGTGCTTGTTGTGCAATTTCAGTATAACAATGTATATAAACCCATTCATAAATACGCCTGGTAATTAAAAAAAATTAAAAACGCCTCTAAATAAGAATCGAACCCAAGTCTATTAAAAAACATGATACATTATCTCAATAAATGGATACTTATAAAAGTGTTACTTTAACTACATCATATTTATTTTTTATTTTTCCTCTTTTTTTGTTCCTAGTTTGTAACTGTATTAAGAAATCTGATACTTTATCTCAACAAACGGTTACTTTTACTTATAAAAGTGTTACTTTAACTGTATCATATTTATTTTTTATTTTTCCTTCTTTCCTTCATTCCTAATTTATGACTATATTAAAAAACATGATAATTCATCTCAAAAAATAGATACTTTAACGTATAAAAGGGTTACTTTAACTCTGTTATATACATATATATATATATTGTATATATTCATAATTTGTGACTATATTAAAAAATATGTTACATTATCTCAAAAAATAAATACTTTTATTTATAAAAGTATTACTTTAACTCTATCATATTTATTATTCATCTTATATGTGATTATATTAAAAAATGTAATACTTTATTTCAAAAAAATAGATATTTTTACTCTTAAAACATGATATTTTGTCTCTATTTTAAAGGTATTATTTCAATTGTGATATATTTATTTTTCATTCAATGTAATGTAATCATAGTTTGTGGCTATATTAAAAAATATGATACTTTATCTAAAATAACTGATACTTTTTCTCATAAAACTGTTACTTTAATTGAAAAAAAAACAGAAAAAAAGTAAGCAGGTGGCTTTGACCCGCGGACCTGGTCAACAGGACCGCCGGTCAGTAGGATCTGTCTAATGGATTGAGACCCGTAAGACGGTCCTACATGAATTTTTGCCTATAACAAATTACTTCAAAGCAATGACAGGAAAACCAAATGTCTATTTTTTTTACTTTTAAATGAGTAAAATAAAGTTTTTATTTGTTATTTAAATGAAGTACAAAGAGAGTACGGCTCAGATAATAGATACCAGACACGACATAATAAAACAAACATCGTAGAGTTTTTGATACGTGTAAAGCAAAAAGGTTAAGTCAAACATAGTATAGATACAATAAAAGGTATCGTATGGAAAAGTACGGATATTATAACGGTTTTACGTCTTTTTAATATAGTCTCAACTCCCAAGTAGTCATGTTCTAGAAACAAAGCACTAAATCATCAAAAAGCCTTGCGCTTGCATTGCATAGGATTTCATCCATATTGAATGTTGTATGGACAATCTACGGTTCTTTCTCAATGTTATTATTTTATTTACAAAACAAATTATACATATCCATTGGAAATTATAGTAGTCTGTTCACAACATTCAAAGAAATTTGTGTGAAATGCGATTTGAGATAGCGTCAATTTCCACTTGTAATTAAGAGCAACAATATCATTTATTACATCATAACTTTTATGAAAGTATACTTAGTAAGTTAGCTTTTTGGATGCAAGTATATTTCAATGTAAGAATCTAATTATTTCAAAGATAGTCATCAATCTCAACAAGTTGTTCTCACTTCTTGTTTTCTTCTCGTTCAGATAACAATAGTCAACCATTTAAGATTTTCAAAACCTTAAAATCAACTAGGGATAAGAGATGCATAAACTGAGTTGTAATTTGTAAATTGGGATTTGAGGCATAAAATTTGATATTATTATGAGCTTTACAGTTTACTACTTCAAACTATGGCTCAGATTGCCTTTAGTACTTTTTTCATTTTAGCTCTGTGCAATCTGATTTGCATTACTTCAAACCCCGGCTCACCATTGCTTTCCTATATAAATTGCACACGTTTATGCTGTAGAAAAAAAACCACACCACTAAGCCTTTTTTAAAGAAGAAAAAAGGAAAAAGAAAGTTGTAAGAGTTTTCATACTTCTTTTCTCCATGGAGTTCCCTGGTTCCAACGGTGATAACCAAGTAGTGATCTCTGATGTTTCAAGAAATAACGTCGAAGAAAATCCCAACCCCTCATCTCCTGAAATCCCTCAGCCAATGGAGGATCCCCAGATGGCAATTGCTGATCATGGCCCTGAATACGACTGCAAATATTGCGACAAGAAGTTCTCCAACAAACAAGCGCTAAGAGGGCACCAGAATGCACATAAAGTCGAACGTGCAATGGATAAAAATGCACGCGAATTGCACGAAAACCATTTTGCTAGTTATTTTGGTGGTAGTTCATCCATGATCAAGGATTGTTGACCACCCCTTTTTTGCTTCTTACATGAATAGATCTCTTGATTTTGTTAACATGCCCTTTTACAACTATCCTTATAATCCTCCTCAACAACATGGGATTGAAATCGGTTATAATGCTCGTCCCATGCTTCCATTGGCTGGTGATCCTTATTTGCCACTGCATAGTGTAGCTTGCTGGGTTCATTCATAAATCTTTAGTTTTAATTCACCAATATTAATGGTAAATGAGACAGTTGCAGGGTTCTGAAAACCACAAGCACTGTTGTTTCAAAATCATAAAGTGATTAACGTGCGACATTGTAAATCATAAGGGGGTAAATTTGACCTGATTGAAATCGTTATACAAGACAAGTTTCGTTGCATGGTAGGGTTTTGAACAACACCTATATTTAATACAGTTGCTTATGTATACACATAATATCTGCAAGCGTTTTAAAAAGGCCAATTTTAAAATCAAATGCTTCGATCATACTCATTGTATCCCTTACATTCTTTTGTTGGTACATTTAATGTTTTTAGAGTTTAATGCATGTTTTGACTGATGTTAATAGCACGCAAATACGTGTAGTTGAATCTGAAATGTTTGTGGTTTTTGTTTGATATATATTTTCTCTCCATAGGTTACACGGTCCATTGGTGATGATGATCTGAAGCCTTTTGTGATAACTGAAACCTTACTATCACTTGAAGATGAATATATAGTAAGTTCCCATTTTGGCGAGATTATTGTGCACATGCCATTAACATGCACAATGATGAAAAGTTTCAAAATGTGTTGGAATGTTAACTTCAATGAACGTAAAAATTGAATCTTATTAAACTCACATTTTTTTAGTTCGTGTATTCCTTTTTTTATAATTGATATTTTGATGATTGTAAGATGTGAAATTTCCCATGTTTCATTATGACCTTAAGAAACTACTTTAAATGTACGAAAGCATATGCATGAAGGGTTTTTTGTGAATGTTGAGAATAACGAGTATAACTTTTCAGGTAATGGCAAGTGACGGACAGTGGGATGTTATGAGAAACATAGATGTCGTAAACATAATAAGAGATACCGTCAAAGAGCCTGGAATGTGCTCAAAGAAATTGGCGACTGAAGCTGTTCGACGTGGCAGCAAAGATAATATTACTGTTAATGTCGTCTTTCTGCGTCCTGTTTCTACATCACAGAGGATTTACTAGCTTCAACAACTATTTATTGTCCAGAAATTGAAGAAAAATGGAATCAATAAAACCTCTTTGGCCAAATTCTATCCATAATTTTTGTACAATATAACTTGTTCATCAGAATTTTATTTATTTATAGAATATTTGAATGTTAGTTTCTTGGATTCATAGCAATTGCGTGGAACTTGTTATGTGCCTCTTTGTGGGTAAATATATTAAACATCTTTTGAGTTCTTAGTGACAAATAACACCTTGTTAGCATGGGAAAATTTTATTTTTGTTTTATTTTTCATATATAGACTTTAGCAAAATATAAACTAAATGTTCGACACGACTTCATAAGTTTATATAAGCCGTTTTGGGAAGTTTACAGAGAAAAATGAACCAGGGCCACCTGTTGGCCTAATGTTGTTATTTGTTTTTGCTTTTTATGTTTTTGGTAAATGCTATTATGTACTTACCATACTCGTTGAGAAAGTGAAACATAAAAAAAAAAAATGGGTTCTGAGAGGGATTGCAAAAAATGTGAAAAGGGAGATTATCTGGTAAATGAAAGGATTTACTATCCAATCTATACTTGAATCATATTTTCAAAATCCGAAAGTAAATGGCAATTAGACTCAGTTACGTACAAGAAGATCTGATATGTAATTTAGTTTAGTTTACATGAGATTTACTAATGTCTTTGTCTTACATTATTGTAATATATGCTTGATTATGTAAATTCCTCAGTCATTTTAACAAATTACTTCAAAGAAATGACAGGAAAACCAAATTTCTATTTTTTTCTCTTTTACTTTTAAATGAGTAAAATAAAGTTTTTATTTGTTATTTAAATGAAGTACAAAGAAAGTACGACTCAGATAATAGATACAAGACACGACCTAATAAAACAAACATCGTAGAGTTTTTGATACGTGTAAAGCAAAAGGTTAAGTCAAACATAGTATAGATACCTTAAACAGTATCGTACGGAAAAATATGGATATTATAACGGTTTTAAGTCTTTTTGACATAGTCCCAACTCCCAAGTAGTCATGTTCTAGAAACAAAGCAATAAATCATCAAAAAGATTTGCACTTCGATTACATAAGGTGTGATCCACATTGAATGTTGTATGCACAATCTATGGTTCTTTCTTAATGTTATTATTTCATTTACCAAACAAATTATACATATCTATTGGAAATTATGGTAGTCTGTTCACAACATTCAAAGAAATTTGTGTGATATGCAACTCAGATAGCGCCAATTTCCACTTGTAATTAAGAGTAACAATATCATTTATTACATCATGACTATTATGAAAGAATACTTAGTAAGTGAGCTTTTTGGATGTAAGTAAATTTCAATGTAAGAATCTAATTATTTCAGAGATAGCTGTCAATCTCCTCAGACAATAATAGTCAACCATTTAAGATTTTCAAAACCTTAAAATCAAATAGGGATAAGAGATGCATAAACAGAGTTGTAATTTGTAAACTGGCATTTGAGGCATAAAATTTGATGCCATTCTGAGCTTTTCAGTTTACTACTTTAAACTTTGGCTCAGAATGCCTTTATTTTTTTTTTTCATTTTGGCTCTGTGCAATCTGATTTGCATTACTTCAAACTCTGGCTCACCATTGCTTTCCTATAAATTGCACACATTTGTGCACTTGAAAAACACCACACCACTAAGCCTTTTTTAAAGAAGAAAAAAGGAAAACAAAGTTGCAAGAATTTTCATACTTCTTTTTTCCATGGAGTTCCCTGGTTCCAATGATGATAACCAAGCAGCCATTTCTGATGTTTCAAGCAAGAACATCGAAGAAAATCCCAACCCCTCATCTCCTGAAATCCCTCAGCCAATGGAGGCTGCCCAGATGGTAATTGCTGATAATGACCGTGAATACGGCTGCAAATATTGCGACAAGAAGTTCTCCAACAAACAAGCGCTAGGAGGGCACCAGAATGCACATAAAGTCGAACGTGCAATGGAGAAAAATGCACGGGAGTTGCACGAAAACCATTTTGCTAGTTATTTTGGTGGTAGTTCATCCCATCATCAAGGATTGTCTACCACCCCTTTTCTTGGTTCTTACATGAATAGATCTCATGATTTTGTTAACAAGCCCTTTTATAACTATCCTTATAATCCTCCTTCTCAACAACATGGGATTAAAATCGGTTATAATGCTCGTCCGGGGCTTCCATTGGCTGGTGATCCTTATGCGCCTCCTCCGCCCATGCCTGGATTTAACAATATACACTCTGGATGGGGTGCACCTGGACCAATAATTCCTCAGTTTCCAGGGCAGAGTACATATAACATGCAAAATCATGGTTTAAATTTGCCGCTTCCGAATACCGCAACGGGAAGTTCTAGTTCTAGGCGTTTATATCACGACATGTCAGGTTTTCCTGTACCAAGAACCAGGCCTCAGAGAAACAATATTGGAGTAGGGCAAAATGAGAACATTGGAGGAGGGCAAATTGAGACTCAGATGAATATTGATCCTCAGAATCAACAAGTTGGAGATGAGGATATTGATTTGTCTCTTAAATTGTGATCAGTTTATGTTGATTTTTGTTAAGTTTACTATTCTTATTGTCTGGTTTAGAGTTTCTATCAATTTCCATAGTTTCACAACTTTTGCATGTGTGTAAAAATAAGCATTAATGATTTATACTTTGATTGTCTATTTTTCTTTCTATGATTTAATTAGCTTACTTTCATTTATGTCCATTACTTCAAGGAAGAAGATGATTGTTGCGGACGTACCTAAACAGTTAAATCCGACTATTGGTAATATTATTTGTTTGAATTCCAACATGTTGCTCAAATTGGATCGTAAGCATATATAGCTGTTGGTGTTGGCTAATGAAAATAACATTAAAATGTGGGTTGCTATCCAGACGATTTATAATAATTCGGTACCTCACGTGAATGCTATGCGTGGATGTTTAAGCCATTTTTGCTTAGACTTTTTGATATTTATTATATATCTAAAAAAACCACAATAATTAATATATTACTTTATTACTTTTCATTGTTCTAACTTTTCATTTACCTGAGATCAAAAGCTCAAAATATAAATGGAAAATTGCATAATGCTTTCCAAGAGAACGTGTCATAGGTGCAGGTGGCCAAGTCAAATGGCAAGTTGACACGTGGAGGATTGGTCATGCTGCTCTACAGGTTATTCTCTTGGTGAAATTTCCACTTGTTTAATTATGCATTTACTGAACTTTTGAAAAACTTAATTTTAAAAGGGATAATTACAAAAGACCCCCTGAGGTTTGGGCTAATTATAAAAAAACCCAGAGATGTTTCAAGATTGCAAAAAAAAAAAAAAACCTCGGTTTGATTTTGTCCTAATTTAAGAGGGTAACTCTAATATTCCTAGAAATATCAAATGAAGGGTGAAAATGTAAGACGAAATCAAAACTTAAGAGGTTTTTTGCAATTTTCATAAACCTGTAGTTTTTATTTTTTTGTAATTAGCCCGAACCTTAAGGTTTTGTAATTTTAATTCACCAATATTAATGGAAATTGAGACAATTGCAAGGTTCTGAAAACCACAAGCACTGTTGTTTCAAAATCATAAAGTGATTAACGTGTGGCATTGTAAATCATAAGGGGGTAAATTTGACCTGATTGAAATCGTTATACAAGACAAGTTCCGTTGCATGGTAGGGTTTTGAACAACACCTATATTTAATACAATTGCTTATGTATACTCATAATATCTGCAAGTGTTTTAGAAAGGCCAATTTTAAAATAAAATACTTGGAGCATACTCATTGTATCCCTTACATTCTTTTGTTGGTACATTTAATGTTTTCAGAGTTTAATGCATGTTTTGACAAATATTAATGGCATGCAAATACGTGTAGTTGAATCTGAAACGTTTGTGGTTTTTGTTTGATATATATTTTCTGTCCATAGGTTACACGGTCCATTGGTGATGATGATCTTAAGCCTTTTGTAACTGCGGAACCTGAGATAACTGAAACTTTACTATCATCTGAAGATGAATATATAGTAAGTCCCCACTAATGCTATCAAGTTATAGCATGTCCCATGGTTACACAACTTTGTTTATTTTTTGTGGCCTGTGCTCGTCCATTTTGGCGAGATTATTGTGCACATGCCATTAACATGCAAAATGAATGAAAAGTTTCAAAATGCGCTGAAATGCTCACTTTGATGAACGTAAATTTGAATCTTATTAAACTCATATTTTTTTAGTTCTCGTATTCCTTGTTTTATAATTGATGTTTTGATGATTGTCAGATGTGGAAATTTCCCATGTTTCTTTATGACCTTAAGAAACTACTTTAGACGTACGGAAGCATATGCATGAAGGGTTTTTCTGTGAAAGCTGAGAATAACGAGTATAACTTTTTAGGTAATGGCTAGTGACGGACTTTGGGATGTTATGAGCGACATTGATGTCGTAAACATAATCAGAGATACCGTAAAAGACCCTGGAATGTGCTCAAAGAGATTAGCGACTGAAGCTGTTGGACGTGGCAACAAAGATAATATTACAGTTATTGTCGTCTTTCTGCGTCCTGTTTCTACAACATAGAGGATTTACTAGCTTCGACAACTATTTATTGTCAAGAGATTGAAGAAAACTAGAATCAGTAAAACATCTTTGGCCCAATTTTATCGATAATTTGTGTAATATAACTTGTTCATCAGAATTTTATTTATTTGTTTATTTATTGAATATTTGAATGTTAGTTTCTTGGATTAATTGCGATTGCATGGAACTTTTTATGTGTCTCTTTGTGGGTAAATATATTAAACATCTTTTGAGTTCTTAGTGACAAATAGCACTTTGTTAGCATGGGGAAATTTTATTTTTGTTTCATTTTTCATATATAGACTTTAGCAAATATAAACTAAATGTTTTACAGTGAAAAATGAACCAGGGCCACTTCTTGGTTTAATGTTGTTATTTGTTTTTGATTTTTATGTTTTTGGTAAATGATATTACTTACCATACTCGTTCAGAAAGTAAAACTTAAAAAAAATGGTTTTGAGAGGGATTGCTTGCAAAATGTAAAAAAGGGAGATTATCTGGTAACTGAAATGATTAACTATCCAATCTATACTTGAATCATATTTTCAAAATCCGAAAGTAAATGGCAATTAGACTCAATTACGTACAAGAAGATCTGATATGTAATTTAGTTCAGTTTACATGAGATTTACTAATGTCTTTGTCCAACATTATTGAAATATATGCTTGATTATGTAAATTCTTCAGTCATTATAACAAATTACTTCAAAGCAATGACAGGAAAACCAAATGTCTATTTTTTTCTCTTTTACTTTTAAATGAGTAAAATAAAGGTTTTTATTTGTTATTTAAATGAAGCACAAAGAAAGTACAAAACACGACACAATAAAACAAACTTCGTAGAGTTTTTGATACGTGTAATGCAAAAGGTTAAGTCAAACATAGTATAGATACGATAAACGGTATCGTAAGGAAAAGTACGGATATTATAACGGTTTTAACTCTTTTTAACATAGTCTCAACTCTCAAGTAGTCATGTTTTAGAAACAAAGCAATAAATCATCAAAAAGCCTTGCACTTGCATTGCATAAGGTGTGATTCACATTGAATGTTGTATGGATAAACTACAATTCTTTCTCAATGTTATTATTTAATTTACCAAACAAATTATACATATGTATTGGAAATTATGGTAGTATGTTCCATCATTCAAAGAAAATTTGTGTGATATGCAATTGAGATAGCGTCAATTTCCACTTGTAATTAAAAGTAACAATATCATTTATTACATCATGACTTGTATGAAAGAATACTTAGTAAGTGAGCTTTTTGGATGCAAGTAAATTTCAATGTAAGAATCTAATTATTTCAGAGATAGCTGTCAATCTCCTCCGGACAATAATAGTCAAACATTTAAGATTTTCAAAACCTTAATATCAAATAGGGATAAGAGATGCATAAACAGAGTTGTAATTTGTAAACTGGCATTTGAGGCTCTGTGCAATTTTATTTGCATTACTTCAAACTCTGGATCACCATTGCATTTCTATAAATTGCACACATTTATGCACTTGAAAAACACCACACCACTAAGCCCTTTTTAATGAAGACAAAAGGAAAACAAAGTTGCAAGAATTTTCATACTTCTTTTCTCCATGGAGTTCCCTGGTTCCAATGGTGATAACCAAGCACCCATTTCTGATGTTTCAAGCCAGAACATCGAAGAAAATCCCAACCCCTCATCTCCTGAAATCCCTCAGCCAATGGAGGCTTCCCAGATGGCAATTACTGATAATGAACGTGAATACGGCTGCAAATATTGCGACAAGAAGTTCTCCAAAAAACAAGCGCTAGGAGGGCACCAGAATGCACATAAAGTCGAACGTGCAATGGAGAAAAATGCACGCGAGTTGCATGAAAACCATTGTTTAGTGTGAGTTTTGCATGTATTTTAGGGTATATTTATGGCTATAATTGTTTATAAACATGCAATAACTCATATGAAATGGTATATATTCGCTATTTGTGGAAAAGGTATTACGCTTTGCTCGTTTTGTAGGAATTTAATGATATTTGGAGTGATTTTGAGATAAATACGAGCATTGTAACCTAGAAGCATCAAAAGTCGAGCGATAACACCTAATTGGAAGCCAATTATATTGAGTTTAGAGTCATAGTAATGATTCGTGTGTCAAAAGAAGCATGGATGATCAAACAAAGAGGGGATTTATCTCAAGGAACGTCCAAACGCGTCTGGAATTTTCAGCACTAGCAGGGTTTAGTATTGTGGCCATAACTCTTTCTACAAAATTGATATTGATCTGATTCAAGTGGCTACAGAAATCTTAGAGAGAGGGCTACAACTCTTATGAAGACCCCATAAGCAAATTAGGACGTTTGTGTGATGCACGGGCCGGTCGTGCGTATGCGCACGACCCGTGCGCCCTTCAGCAAAAGACAACTTCCTGCGACACCTAGCACAGGCTGGGCGTGCGCTAGGCGCACAGCCCGTGCGTCTGCATGGTAAAACAGAGTTTGACAGATTTCCAACTAGGTTTTGACCCAAAACGAAGTACAAATAGAGACGGGGCGACCACAAACAAAAAGGATGCTGATTTTTACCCTAGAAAGCAGAGAAAAGATCAATCTTCCACCGGAGATTCGGAGAGATCGATCAAGACCGCAACCACACCTTCAAGGATTGAAGATAGATCGAGAGATCATCAATGTCCCCGAGTCTTCGCATTCCATAGTATCGTTATTTTCAATTAGTTAGATATGAACATGGATAATTTGTCTATGAATTATTTATTTTCTATGTCTGGCTAAACATCTTGTGATTCCCGGGTTTGGTAGTAGGTTAATGGATACTTTTATTTGATGATTAATTGCAATTGAAGTTATTGTTTTTCAACCATATTCGAGTACTTTGTTTTAATTCTTATTTTATCAAAAGGCCTTTGGTTTAACTTGTTTGATGTATTGATTCATAATTCTAACTGATGAGTTTCAATACTAGATCTATGAGTAATTGACATGAATATCTTGCATGATTGAGAAGTCTGTGAATATTCGTGAGGAAATTTAATCTTTTGTGCTTTTGGGAGTTGGATATCTCATGTTGAGTAGAGATGCTAGCATAGATATTCCAATCAACGTTTTTACATGCATCTCGAGAGAGAGGGTAAATTACTTTTGTGATTGTTCTATAGGGAAGAATACGCATTACTTTGGTTTGATTAATCTGATAATAAAAGGGGATATTAACTGAAACCATAACCCAGGAATCCATCCATCTACTTGATCTTTTAATCAACTCTTTGCTTTGTTTCTTTTAGGATAAATTTCTTGTCATAGTATTAATAAAACCAATCCATCAACTTTCAATCGTCTAGATAAAAATAAGGCTATTACAATCCAGTTCTTAGTGCCCTATTCTATAAACTGCACCGTACACTTGCGGTGAAGCTAAAAAAATAAGGCGAACAAGTTTTTGGTGCCGTTGCCGGGAACTAATTAAATTTTTAGTACTAATATTGCGATAAATAGAATTATTTTTAATTTAGACATTTTTTTGTTTTCATTTTATTTAATTCGACTCCTACATTATTTGATTTGTTTCTTTGCGTTGGTTCAGGTAGTGTACGAACACCCGCTCTGATGGAGGAAGCCAATTATTTCAATAATTGGAATTTCTATAATTACTGGAATAATCCTACTCCTACGTACTATTATCCGGAGGCAAATCCATCTATGGAGGACGTCCTCACCGCATTTATGAATGAAACAAGGAACCGGTTCAACAAACATGAGGCTAAGCTGGACAAAATAGTATAATTGGCTAACACTCTCGACATATAATTGGAAAATCTTGGAACTCAGATTAGCCAATTAGCCACGATCGTTGGTGGACAACATCAAAAGGGCCAGTTTTCGAGCAACACTGAAGTCAACCCAAAGGAACAATGTAGTGACATTCATCTAAGTAGTGGTACCGAACACGAGGAGTCAAAGATCGTGGAAAAGCAATAAAATTCGGGACCAAACACGGACTGTGTGTCTATGCACTTTCAACCCGTGTGTGGTACCGAAAAGGAGCAAAAATAGGACAAGGAACACATGAACTGTGCGTGTACCCTCGGGCAGCACGTGCGAGATGCCATAAGAAAACTATTCCAGAATGAGACGAGCACAGACTATACGCACGCGCACGGACAACATGCGCGTAACTCAAATCAAAAAGTTCCAATACCAGGACTCCAATCCTTACTTGGAAATCCCAAGTATGCAATATTAGGTGCAAACAATGCAAATTTGGCACTTGACCATGACCCAAAGCAGCTAATATATGCATTCAAAGGAGGCACAAATTCATGAGAGTTATAGGCGTCAAGCTATAGACGTTAAATGAAGCGCTTGTTGGGAGGCAACCCAACGGTTTGCTGTTTTATTTCTTCCCATGTTTTTTTTCCTTTGCTAGGTTAGGATTTCTTATTGCTTTCATAAGTTAGGAATTTTTTGCTTTCCCTTAAAAAAAATTGAAAAAGGGCCTTCGCAGGGACGCACGGGCAGCCCATGCGCATAGGCACGGCCCATGCGTCAGTTCGCTGAAGCATTTTTAGGTCACGAATTCAGGTATGCATTCTCAATCCACACTTTTCTTTATTGGAATTCTATCTTTCCTTGTATGCGATATAATTTCATTCAAGTTTGGGGGGAGAGATAGTTATTTTGATTTGAAGGGTGTGGCAAAAAAAAATTTGCATTCATATAGTCGCATTTAAATCATATAGGTTGCATTGCATTAGATGCTTATATATGATTTTAACACGTTTATTGCTTTAGCACGTCTACTGCTTTCTTAGGTTTTAAGGAGTGAGTTGACCGCTATTGTGTGCTTGTTGTGATCTTGGGAGCATTCGTTGAACAGTTTGTGTTGTTTTGAAGTGGGTGTTGAGCGTGATTTGATCAGGTTGAGAATAGATGATATGGAGCATGTGAATATTGAAATCATGGTTGATATACTTTGAATTATGCACTTACAAGCCTGTGAGCTTTTTGAGCCTTTACTGCTTTCATATTATGCAGTCTTGTTTGTTGATTGAGTGTGTCATTCATGTAGATTGAATTCTAGAACTTGCTTTGGTATCTCTGTCAAAGTCACATGTTGTATGCAGTTTATGAAAATGATTTTAGGCCATTTTTGTTAGGCCTTTCAAGCTTTTTGCCTACCTCATGATATTTGATTTCCCTAGTTAGCCAATTTGAGCCTATTGCCTGATTTTTGATAGCCACATTTCAAGCCTTAAAACTTAACTTGATATATTTGTTACCCTAAGCTTGAACGTATATCATTGAGTAAATGGATTAGAATAAATGATTGAATGAAAGGGTATCGAGAAATTAGAAAATGGTGTATATGTTGGTTGGTTGGGAGGAAAAGAAAAAAGGAGGGAAAAGAAGTATACTCACAAACGAGTAAAAAAAAAATGACTGCGATAGTGAGTCGGCCATAAGTAATATATAGGCTGGAAATTGTGATGTAAGGCGAAGAAGAATGAATGGTATGAAAAAGAAGGGAGAAATAAATATGTGATAGGAAAAGGTGATTGGGGGTGCATAGTTGATTTGAATAACAATAAGTGTTTGAGAAAAACAATGCGCTTACCAATCTATACGTTTGAGTTTGAGTCACTTTATCCATATTTCCCTATCTTAACCAAAGAGCCTTCATTACAACCATAAGCAAAGTCCTTTCTGATTTGTGAATTGCATACAATCAAGTGGCGGAGATGTGAGATGATTTGCAAGCATATGGTAATTCTTCAACAATGATAGGACTTGAGCGAATACACGTCCCTTATTATCCTAGTGAGTAGAGTACACTTTATCCATGAGAGGCGTGATTTGAAGTATTTGCCATGATTTTTGATATACTTGTGCTCCGTGTTAGATGTTTGAAACCTGGTTGGTTTGTGCTTGATGTCTATGGATAAACGACATGAATTGTGATGCGGTGTTCTTGAGTTGCTCTTCTTTAGCCCATTTGTGTTGTCTTGTTTATAAAGTGTTGACCGGGACTGTCAACAGTTTAAGTTTGGGGGTTTGTTTAGTGTGAGTTTTGCATGTATTTTAGGGCATATTTATGGCTATAATTGTTTATAAACATGTAGTAACTCATATGAAATGGTATATATTCGTTCTTTGTGGAAAAGGTATTACGCTTTGCTCGTTTTGTAGGAATTTAACGATATTTGGAGTGATTTTGTGACACATACGAGCATTGCGACCTAGAAGCATCAAGAATCGAGTGATTACACCCAATTGAAAGCCAATTATATTTAGTCTAGAGTAATAGCAATGATTCGTGTGTCAAAATATGCATGGATGATCAAACAACGAGGGGATTTTTCTCAAGGAACGTCCAAACGCGTCTAGAATTTCCAGCACTGGTAGGGTTTAGTATTTTGGCCATAACTCTCTCTACAAAATTGATATTGAGCTGATTCAAGTGGCTGCAGAAAACTAAGAGAGAGGGCTACAACTCGTATGAAGACCCCATAAGAAAATTCGGATGTTTGGGAGACGCACGACCCATGCACCCTTCAGCAAAAGACAACTTCCTGCGGCACCTAACATGGGCTGGGCGTGCGCTAGGCGCACGGCCCGTGCGTCTGTATGGGAAAACAGAGTTTGACAGATTTCCAACTAGGTTTTGACCCAAAACAAAGTACAAATAGAGACGGGGCTACCACAAACAAAAAGGACGCTGGTTTTTGTCTTAGAAAGCAGAGAAAAGAGCAATCTTCCACCGGAGATTCAGAGAGATCGATCAAGACCGCAACCACACCTTCGAGGATTGAAGATAGATCGAGAGATCATCTACGACCCCGAGTCTTCGCATTGCATAGTATCGTTATTTTCAATTAGTTAGATATGAACATGGATAATTTATCTATGAATTATTTGTTTTCTGTGTCTGGCTAAACATCTTGTGATTTCCGGGTGTGGAAGTAGGTTAATGGATACTTTGGTTATTGTTTTTCAACCCTATTTGAGTACTTTGTTTTAATTCTTGTTTTATCAAAAGGCCTTTGGTTTAACTTGTTTGATGTATTGATTCATAATTCTAACCGATGAGTTTCAATACTAGATCTATGTGTACTTGACATGAATATCTTGCGTGATTGAGAAGTCTGTGAATATTCGTAAGGATATTTAATATTTTGTGCTTTTGGGAGTTGGATATCTCATGTTGAGTAGAGATGCTAGCATAGATATTCCAACCAACGTTTTTACATGCATCTCGAGAGAGAGGGTAAATTACTTTTGTGATTGTTCTATAGGGAAGAATACATATAACTTTGGTTTGATTAATCTGATAGTAAAAGGGGATATTAACTGAAACCATAACCCAAGAATCCATTCATCTACTTGATCTTTTAATCAACTCTTTGCTTTGTTTATTTTAGGATAAATTTCTTGTCATAGTATTATTAAAACCAATCCATCAACTTTCGATCGTTTAGATAAAAATAAGGCTGATACAATCGAGTACTTAGTATAATAATTAATTAGTCCCTGTGGATTTGATCTTGCTAACCCTATTCTATAAACTGCACCGTACACTTACGGTAAAGCTAAAAAAATAAGGCGAACAACCATTTTGCTAGTTACTTTGGTCGTAGTTCATCCCATGATCAAGGATTGTCTACCACCCCTTTTCTTTGTTCTTACATAAATATATCTCATGATTTTGTTAACAAGCCCTTTTACAACTATCCTTATAATCCTCCTCCTCAACAACATGGTATTAAAATCGGTTATAATGCTCATCCGGGGCTTCCATTGGCTGGTGATCCTTATGCGCCTCCTTCACCCATGCCTGGATTTAACAATGTATACTATGGATGGGGCGCACCTGGACCAATAATTCCTCAGTTTCCGGGGCAGAGTTCATATAACATGCAAACCCATGGTTTAAATCTTCAGCTTCCGAATACCGCAACGGGGAGTTCGAGTTCTAGGCGTTTATATCACGACATGTCAGATTTTCCTGTACCAAGAACCAGGCCTGAGAGAAAAAATATTGGAGGAGGGCAAAATGAGAACATTGGAGGAGTGCAAATTGAGAATCAGATGTATATTGGTCCTCAGAATCAACAAGTTGGAGATGATGATATTGATTTGTCTCTTAAATTGTGATCAGTTTATGTTGATCTTTGTTAAGTTTAGTATTCTTATTGCCTGGATTAGAGTTTGTATCAATTTCCATAGTTTCACAACTTTTGCATGTGTGTAATAATAAGCATTAATGATTTATACTTTGATTGTCTATTTTTCTTTCTATGATTTAATTGGCTTACTTTCATTTATGTCCATTACTTCAAGGAAGAAGATGATTGTTGCGGACGTACCGAAACAGTTAGATCTGATTATTGGTAATATTATTGGTTTGAATTCCAACATGTTGCCCAAATTGGATCGTAAGCATATATAGCTGTTGTCATTGGCTAATGCAAATAACATTAAAGTGTGGGTTGCTATCCAGGCGATTTATAATAATTAGGCACCTCACTTGAATGCTAGGCGTGGATGTTTAAGCCATTTTTGCTTAGACTTTTTGATATTTATTAGATATCTTAAAAAACCACAATAATTAATATGTTAATTACTTTTGATTGTTCCAACTTTTCATTTTCTTGAGAAAAGCTCACAATATAAATGGAAAATTGCATAATGCTTTCCAAGAGAAAACTGCAAACCTGGCCTTGTATATATATGGGTGTTGTAATATTAGTCCTGTGATAATTTTCCCCTCAAGGAAAAAAAACAATTTTAATATTGTAATAATTAACCTTTAACATTTTTAGTCTTATATTTTTCAGTTGTGGTAGTATCGGGCTAATTAGTCAAAACTGGTAATTGCGCCAAATTTGCACGTATTTTTGTATTTTCATATTTATGAAATAATTCATATAGAACTCGTATCTTGGATTTTGATGTGGATTGATAATTCTAAAATAGATAAATTCATATCTAATTACAAATGTACAACTTTGAAATTTGGATATCAAAATACAATATTGATGAGTACAAAAGATAATTTTTGTTAACATAAAAAGTACATTAATATATATAATAATAATTTCCTATATGTAAAAAACTATTATGAATAGAATTTCATATTAAATAAAAAATAATTTTATTCTTACATAATATATAATGATATGTATGAATATTTTTAATATATATAATATTTGGATACATATTTTGAGATATTTTTTCAATTAAAATAAGTATTTTTTAATTAAATTTAGTTAACTTAAAGAAAATTATATATAATTATTAAGGATTGGTCTCAGCCGATATAACAACTATATATATATATATATATATATAAATTTCATAAATAGCCAAAATATATGAATTATATACAAATTGATGTTCAGTAGCCCGAATGCATAACTCTTTAATGCATATCACAAAATAATGAGTAAATATATCTTATGGTTTTTTAGTTTATTATGCTTATTTTTTTATTATAAATATGCAATTGGTGTCAAACAAAAAATCGTAAAAACATGATTAATTAGATATATTATACGTAAAAAAATGGATCAAAAATGAAAACGTTATTAGACTATTTTCAAAAAAAAATATAAATAAAATAATTATCGCAGTACACATACAGATTTGGAAAACTAATTCTACATAATTCTTATTTTTTTATATCATTTTAAAAATTGAGTTGTTTAAATGAAGCTAACTACAAAAACAATGAAATTCTAAATATTTATTACTTATTATTTTTCCATAGATTTAAGTTACTTTTTTTAGCAATAGGAAGTGGGCAGGAAAATTATTTTCTTACTATTCCTAAAATAGTATATATATATATATATATATAAGGTTAGGATCAAATGTGGCAGGGAACTTACCGTGTGACAGTGTGGATTAATCCATTCCATTAATTCAACAAATCCAAAGGTCCAATTTTTTTTCAAATTTTTTATTTATTTATTTAGTTTTCACCCAATTAAGGGCATAACTGTCATTTTATTTGTAAAATAAAGCAGTTACCTTTGGTAACTATTCATCCCAACGATTTTTCTGGAATTTGATTTTATGATTATTCCCGCTTTTCATTCACTTGCGGTTTACTCACAATGATGTACAATGATGCACTGTTAGATATAAAATGATGCACAATAAGTTATTAAATGGTGCACAGTTTATCTACTAAAATAGTGCATAATTAAGTTATGGAAACGTAATCTTTATCACATCCATGATTGTAGGGCATCATCATGGGAAGGTGGTTACACTATTTTGTCTTTATAGGATTTTAGATGATGTACAATTAGTTATAAAATAATGCAGTGTTAGATATAAAATGGTGCACAATTCAGTTATTAAATGATGCACAGTTCAATTATTAAAATGGTGCACAGTTAAGTTATGGAAACATGATCTTTATCACATCCATAATTGTAGGGCATCATTATGAGAAGATGATTATATTATTTTATCTTTATAGTTCTTTTAGATGATGTATAATTAGTTATACAATGATGCACTGTTTGATATAAAATGGTGTACAGTTCAGTTATTAAATGAGAAGATAGTTATATCATATTATCTTCATAGTTCTTTTTTGATGATGTACACTTAGTTATACAATGATGCACTGTTAGATATAAAATGGTGCACAGTTCCGTTATTAAATGGGAAGATGATTACACCATTTTGTCTTTATAGTTCCTTTAGATGATGTACAATTAGTTATACAATGATGTACTGTTAGATATAAAATGGTGTACAATCAGTTATTAAATGGTGTACAATTCAACTATTAAAATGGTGCACAATTCAGTCATGGAAACGTGATATTAATCAATCCCTTGATTGTAAAGACGTGATTTTATGGCATTTTTCTAGTTACTATGATGCTCTTTCCACCTATTAATTAATTGATAAATAAGTTATTTTTAATAGCAATCTGGACCATTGAATAAAAAGTGTGGATGGATGGGATTAATCCACACTACCACACGGTAAGAGTCTGCCACACGAGATCTCAACCCTATATATATATATATAGATTACTAAATTACAAAGCTATTTACAGAAAAAAATAATAAATTATGTACGTACCATCGCATGAATAGGGAGATTTGTGAAAGAAACCATTGTCTACCAGTTGTCCAATTAAGTGATAATTCCAACTTTTAGGTTGAATTGACAATAATATCGAAATTAAAAATAGAAAATGGAGTGTGATACTTTGCCACATTCTATATTAGATACAATCTGTTTAGATATCAATGAAAATAGATTCCAAGTTAAAATATCGATATATGAGTACTAACACATTTGTTTTTATATAAATCTAATTGACAAGAATTATAGAACTAATTATAGTAAAATATAGTATATGATATAATCTTATTTTAGTCTATATATGATATATATTAATTATAGAAAAATTAACAAATTGTTACTTACCACATTAGTTTTTGGACTCAATTGGATGATAAAATAATGAATATACTAAATACAAAATGAACACTAAATAAAAATTATAAATATTTTATATTATGATTTGATACAATAATATTTGATGATTATAAATGTTAGATTTTTTAGCATTCGATACTCTCAACTGCTAAGCACAGACGAACATATTTCTTTTGTTTACCGACTAGCGAAGCATCATTATATGAGAATTGAATACGTGAATTAACTTATATTTTTTTATTATATTAGTTCAAGAAAGAGACTTTGTATATGCTTATTAATTGCAATTTTCAGGTCTAGAAATGATATTGATATTCAGTACATATGGTCGTGGAGATTAATCCAACAAAAATGCTTTTGGCAGTTAAACTTAATTTGACAATTTGTAAATTATATTCATTCATAAACAATTTTTTATGAAAACTCGATAAATTTATATGATATTTATGTGAAGAAAATATTTAACTAACAATGTGAAGAATTCAATTTTTTTTTCCGAACAATACAAGTCAATATGAAAATATGCACATATTTCACACACACACACTCACACATATATATAATTATTTATAGAGAGGTAGAATACATGTGTGTGTGTGAGAGAGGGATAAATAGAGTTGAAATATATAGATAAACATAGATTGTGAGATAAATATCAACCCTATATACTAAAAGAGAAAACAAAGTTGACACATGTCATCACCTCATTAATTTTGACATGTCTTCAACTCCTTAGTCTCTCAATTCTACATGTATACTTTATAATTATCCATGTGTCATTCTCATCTACAAATTAAAGGTGAATTGATAATATATTTTTGAATTTAAAGATTTTAAATTTAAAAGATAATAACAACTTTAAGATATAAGAAATTGTCACGCCCCAAACGGGACGCGACGAACGATCCACAACTTAAATACAAATGAACCAACAGTCCAGACAAATATCAATGAGAACTCAATAAGACAGAGTCTAGAGAGTAGCGGAATAAAATAACAAGTATGAATAAATCTTACAGTCTACAATCCATCATCCAAGTTACAACCCGAAAATCAACAAAATATAGCATCTTAAAGTCAAAGGTCATACGCCTCTCAATTACAAACCCGAATGGAATGAAAAACAAAAGTCCGACAACAATATAAGAAAAGAGTCCAATCAACAGCAAGAAGCCGTAAATCCAACCAGCATAGTACAAGGTCTCAATCCGAGGTTCGGCATCTCCAACGAAATCCTCATCTAAGGTTAGAAAACAGTGGGGATGAGACAAAAATCTCGATGGGATGGGGTGATGGGTGATGCGAGTGTGGGCGCAATATAGTTAATGTGAGAAAACAATTATATGAAAACGCGGCGTGAGTATGATGCATGATTTCACACACGATTCACAAGCGTCGTGATAAAATAATACAATAGTATATTTATACGATTCAAGAAAATTCGTTCATGGTCACACAGCACTATGTGAATCGGTCAAGACAGGTAGGATTGCGTACGGAAGTGTAACGCCAATCCTATGCAAGGCAAATAATGGTTGCGTCACGGTTTGTAGCGCCAACCAATGCAAAACAGGTAGCGGTTGCGTGCGGAAATGTAACGCCAACCAAAACGGGGCGATAACTCCGGAATCGTGTGGATCGGAGCGATTCCTTCGTTCTTCCTTGTAACTCCCGGTCGTATGGTCCCGGACCGCACCTTATCGCTCCGTAGGCAAAGACAAAATCCACAAAGAGAGCCGGCAAGGCTCGGATCTGTCATAATCATGATTATACCTCGATTACTACGACCCGCTTCCCTTGGACAAACTCCGTCCCTCGATTGCGGGATTAGGGCGATGGGGCTAGAAGAGTGGAATAGCAGCCGAGCTGCCGGTTCCATCCCCCGACGTATCCATTCCGATTTGTGAGCTCGACACACCAAGTTGACTCGAGCAGAAAGTAATTACAATTACAGCATCAACCAGGCAATGAGTATTATTGATTCGGGAAGCAGTTTAGGAAAATTTTTGAAAACGCGAGTGGCAATTATGGCGTTGATGGAGTTTTTGGATGAAGATGATTATCGGAAGGATAAGCAACCTTCGATATCTTGAAAGATTAGGTGGGACATAAGTCCCGTTATAGATTCAATTAGCAAGGCGAGGAAGTCGCTCCGCGATCGGGTATTAATCGGTCAAATTGATCCGATAAGTCAGGGGTTTTTGGGAAAGTAAAATATTTAAATTAAATCTCCAAGTCAGAGAGTCCAGGGCTATTTTAGTAAAAGAGAAAATAATTTGAGTTAGGTCCTTTATAAAAGAAAAATTGTAATTTAGCCCCATTTTGTAAAAACTAACACTTTTGGGGTTAAAAATTGAATAATTAAATATCCCGACCTTGAAAAATTATGAGGTCAGTTCCTAAATTCTCCAAATTGTCCAGAGATTCAGGTTTTTAAAGTTTTGTGGTCGATTTTTCATAAAAATCTCACATTGGCCCCAAATTTGTAAAAATTGTCAATTCGGACCTTAAGTTTTAAAAATTCGGAACTCACAAACCGGAAGGGATTTTAATGTGACTCCAGTTGGAAAATGTCACTAAGGTTGGTAGGATATTGGGACAAAAGCAGTTTTTAAAAGCAATATGTGTAGGTCCTTCAACGTTTGAAAATATCATTTTTGTCCCATTTTAAAATAATTGCCTTTAAGGCTTTTAGGGGTCCAATTGTTATGTAATTTGAACCTTGGGTCCAAAATATAATTAAGTTATAGTTAAGGTAGTATTTCCAGGTGCATAGGCTGCATAAGTCCTGGAAGTTTCATTTGGGTCCTCAAGTTTAATATTTTACACATTAGTCCCTCAATTTTAGTAAAATTGCTTTCCAAGCCCTAACCACTTGGAATTTTGGAATACTTTTAAAATGTGTCATTCCCAGTAACTTAAGAGTAAAATTTTCAATTTTTAAAGTTTAGGTCTGGTACAGTTTTAAAAATTGCAAAGTAGCCCTTAAACTTTCAAAATTTTACAATCTAGTCCTTGGGCTTTTAAAGGTTGATTTTATTTATCTCAAAACTCTTAAAACTTTATTAAAATGTCCAAAAGTCATTTTTGAACCTGAGTACAGTCCCAAATTTCGAAATTTGCAGAGGGGTCCTTTAACTTTTATTTTCTTGCAATTTAGTCCACCAACTTTCCATTTTTGCATTTTTAAGTCCAAAATTGAAATTTAATCAATTATGCTCGACTTTTCCAGGTTATAAGGCATCCAAAACATAGATTTTAAAGATCATACACATGCATGTCCAATACATACAAGAATTCATCAATTAAAACATTAAAGTGTACATGCATGCACGTAAAATTCAATAAATAATAATTTTGAGCAACTCTTGAGAATTTTCTTGATTGATATATAAAATTGACATGCAATACATAATTATATATATCTCAAGGCTCATGATTAAAGTTTCTACATGCATTTAATCAAAACACCTAAAAGTTGGAAAAATAATTTTCCACCCACCTTAAATTTGGAAATTGTGAAATAAAAGGATAATTTCACAATTTTTGGATGAGGCTTCTTAGGTCAGCCCCTAAGTCAAGAAAATATCAAAATTTGGAGTTAGAAAAATGAGAGAAAAATTAAGGAGAAAAAAGAAGGAAATAAGGAAATGAAAGGGACTACACTTTACCTTGTGTAGTAGATGTTTGGAGACTAGTTGAAGCTCAAAAATTGGAAATTTTTGCTCAACTCCAAAATCTCCTAAGGTCAGCCCCTATTTCTCAAAAATGGAAAAGGGGTGTTAATATTTGAAAAAAAATAGGAAGAGTAGGAAAGAAGAGGTCTAGTACACAATTCTTACCTTGTAGTCTAATTTTCTCTACTATTTTCTTCTTCAAGCTTGAGGTCCTTCTTCAAAATGTTGTCAAGCTCTAACCTTCAAGGTCTTCTAAATGTACCTCCAAAACCAATTTCAAACTTAAGTTAAGAAGGTGGAAGAGATGAACAATGTGATATCAAAAAATGGATTGAAGCTAAAATTTCTTACCTTGTATGATGATGGTTCGATTTTTAGTGAAGAGTAGGAGGAAAATGTTGAAATTTTTTCTAAGTATAGAAGAAAAAGGTGAAAGAAAGAATAGAGAGAAGTTGGGAGTTTTTAGAGAGAAGGAGGAGAAAGGCTTTGAGTGTTAGAATGTGTTGATGAGAAATGGAATGAAATTTTTGTGTAAAAATGCCATAATGAAATTTTTTGTTCAAATTGTGTCTTGTAATTTGTCTCTTGCATGGAGACAAAAATGCAAGTCAAAGTGTGGGTCAATTGGAATTTGAGAGGAATAAGAAGAATGTTGGGAATAATGGAATAAGTTGGGAAAAATAATAATAAAGAATTGGTGTATAAGATGATGTGTATAATGTTTGAATTAATGATATAATTATACACAAGATGACTAATATATGGTGTAGGTGTACAAGAGTTTGATGATATTTTTATCCCAAAAATATCACCATGGCCGTCCACTATGAGGGCAATATGGTAATTCCATATTTTTTTTGTCCCAAATTTGATGATAATCGATGAAATATATCAATCTCCAAAATATTTAGTGATTTCCTTGATCACTTGTAAGTCTCATGATCACTTAATCTAAATCAAAATCTTAATTCTATAAGGTAAAAGTCTCCAAAATAAATAGTCTCTTAAAATTCTAAGGTGACTAATAAATACAAAAATAGTAGTAATGATCAATCGAGTGATCATAAATGAGGAATAGAATTAAATAAGATCATGATCACAAGTAATTAAATAAAATGAAATAAAATACAAAATGTATATATTATTATTAATTACCCGTCAAAATGACGCGGTAAAATAGTCGATCAAATGTATAAACAACAATAAGGATCAATTAATAGCTTTGGAAAAATCGGGGCTTCACATCATCCCCTCCTTAAAGAATTTGGTCCCCAAATTCTCTTCAGAATAGTTCTGGATATTGATTCCTTATGTCTTCTTCCGTTTCCCACGTTGCGTCTTCATCTCGGTTGTGGTTCTGCCACACCACTTTAACCATCGGGATTTCTCTCTTCCGCAACTGTCGTATCTGCTGATCAATGATCCGGATTGGCCTCTCGGTGTAGGATAGATTTTTCATTAGAAGAGGAGTATCTCGAGTGATGATATGTTCGGGATCCGGTTGATACTTCTTCAATCTCGACACGTGGAATACATCATGCATTCCCGCATATGGTGCTGGTAACTCGAGTCTGTAGGCTAACTTCCCGATTCTCTGTAAAATCTTGTAAGGTCCAACATATCTCGAACTCAACTTGCCTCCTTTCTTCGGATTAATCAATCCTTTCCGTGGTGAGAGTCTAAGAAATACTTCATCACCGCCTTTAAATTCCAAATCCTTTCTTCTCTTGTCCGCGTAACTCTTTTGGCGGCTCTGAGCTGTGCGAATCCGCACCTTGATCAGCTTGACCTTCTCCATGGCCTCCTGAACTAAGTCGACCTTTGGAATCGAGGGCGACTTTCATTTCTCTTTCGAGTCCATTGGTCATCAATCTCCCAAAGTAGTGGGGATCTACATTTTCGCCCATACAATGCCTCGTAGGGTGCCATCCCAATCGTGGCTTGATAACTATTATTGTAGGAAAACTCGGCTAATGGTAAGTGCGAATCCCAACTTCCTTGAAAATCCAAGGTGCAGGCTCGCAACATATCTTCAAGGGTTTGAATTGTTCGCTCACCGGCCCATCGGTTTGTGGATGTCTTTGTTGTCTTTGAAACTTAGTGAGGTACCCAATTCCTCGTGTAAGCACTTCCAAAATCTGGAGACAAACCTCGGTCTCTCGGGATACTATATCGACCGGTACTCCATGCAATCGAATGATTTCTGGATATAAGTCCGCATGCATGTTTCTCGCAAGCTATCGAGTTTTCTTGATGGGTAAAAAGTGTGTAGATTTCGTGAGTCGGTCTACAACTACCCGGATAGCATCATGGCCTCCTCTCGTCCTTGGTAGATCATCACACGAAGTCCATCGTTATATGTTCCCATTTCCACTCGAATTCTCAACGGTTGTAGTAAACCGGATGGTCGTTGGTGTTCGCTTTTACTCGTTGACAAGTCAAACATCTCGCAACGAACTCGCTACCTGGTTCTTCATGTTTACCCACCAATAACTCCATTTCAAATCCTTATACATCTTGTTTCCTCCAGGATGTATAGTGTATTTTGAACGGTGTGCCTCTGCTAGGATTTTATTCCTAATCGCACGTCATCCGGTACACACACTCGATTCCGAATCGATAACTCCATCGTCAGTACCGAGAATTCTGATCTTTCTCCTTTAAGTATCTTCTCCTTTAGTTTTTGAAGATGTGTATCTTTCTCTTTGCGCTTCTTTGATCTCATTCAAATGATTGGGTGTAATCGAAATGTTGGCACATGAAATCGAGTATTGGTTCTTGTTAGATTCCAATTGCTCGGCTCTTTTTTAATGATTCCCACTCTCGAATCATAAGTCGCTAAGCTCGCCTTTACGCTTAGAGCGCACCTTTCTGACGTTAGCTTTCCCGAGATGGTATTGAATATCAAAGTGATAGTCCTCAATCAACTCCATCCATCTCCGTTGCCTCGTAGTTGAGGTCTTTCTCGGGAGAATAGATACTTCAAGCTCTTATGATCCGTGAAAACCGTGAATGTTGCTCCGTAGAGATAGTGTCTCCATTTCTTCAACGCGAAAACTATCGCCGCCAATTCCAAGTCATGCGTTGGATAATTGGCTTCATACGGTTTGAGTTTTCGTGATGCATAAGCGATAACCTTTCCTTCCTGCATGAGCACTGCTCCTAGTCCTTCTTTTGATGCATCACCGAGAAGACAAAGTTTTCGGTTCCCTTTGGAAGGGCTAAGACGAGTCGTAGTAAGTCGTTTCTTGACTCTTGAAACTCGCCTCGCATTTGTCATTCCACTCAAACTTGACTTGTTTCTCGGTTAGTCGAGTGAGTGGTCCGGCTATCTTGGAAAAATCCTGGATAAATCTTCGATAATATCCAAACAGTCTAGAAACTCCCGATTTCGTTGAGACTCGGGTTGTTTCCATTCAACCACCTGCTCGCACCTTCGATGGATCTACCGCAATCCCAAAGGTCTGGATACTATATGTCCCAAGAACGCGACTTCACTAAGCCAAAATTCACACTTGCTAAATTTGGCATACAACTTATGCTCTCGTAGTGTCTCTAAAACAATTTTCAGATGACGTTCGTGCTCTTCTCTAGACTTAGAGTATACGAGTATGTCATCAATGAATATCACTACGAATTGATCCAAATAAGGTTCGAAGACTCGATGCATCAGGTCCATAAATGCTGTTGGTGCATTCGTCAGACCGAAAGGCATTACTACAAACTCGTAGTGTCCATATCGGGTTTGAAATGCAGTTTTAGAAATGTCTCCTTCGCGGATCTTCAGTTGGTAATATCATTGTTGTAAATCAAACTTCGAGTACACCGTCGCTCCTTGAAGTTGATCAAATAGTTCGTCTATCCTCGGGAGGGGATATTTGTTCTTGATGGTCACACTATTAAGACCACGATAATCTATACATAGTCTTAATGTGCCATCCTTCTTTTTGACAAACAAAGACATGTGCTCCCCACGAGACGTGCTCGTCGGATAAATCCCACATCCATCGCCTTACGTAATTGCGTTTTCAACTCTTGTAACTCAATAGGAGCCATTCTATACGGTGTTACGCAATCGGGCGGTCCCCGGCAACACCTTGATGGTGAACTCAACTTCCCTATCGGGAGGGGCAAAGGTGAGTTCTTGTGGAAATACATCCGTATATGCTGATACTATAGGTACTTGGTTGATTTGTGTCTCAACCTTGGGTTTGTTAATTACAAACGCCAAGTACCCATGAGCCCCTCTAGTGATCGCCCTTCTCGCTTTCATTGCTGAAATGATTGGGGCAATCTTAACTCGTGCCCTTCCCGAAATCTCCACTTCGGGTTTTCCGGGTTCACATAGCTTAATGGACTTGTTATGGCAGTCCATTTGTGCATGGTGTGCGATAACTTGATTCATTCCCAATATCACGTTGTATTCGGATATAGGTAATAAGATCAAATCGGCAGAAAGTTTATCTCAAAGAATCTTAACCATGCATTATAGATAATATCTCATTATCGACTTGCACCCATAGGAGTTGACACTTCTAAGCATATAGGCATATGTTCCATGCATGCATGCGGTTTGTGTACAAAATGCGGTGCAACAAATGAATGCGTTGATCCAGGGTCGAATAATATTTTAGCGTAGTGGTTAGATATTTGAAGCGTACCTTCCACCACGTCTCGCCGCCTCCCGGGAGCCTCTGTCCGGCTAGTGCAAATGCTCGGCGGGCATCCTTGCACGATTCCCCCGGCCATTTCCGGCTCGTGGTTGCGTCTGTTTGGTTCGGTCATTGTACTTGGGCAATCTTGCGGTGGTGCTGCGATTACTACCACAGCGCAAACACCTTCCTTGTTTACGCCAACATTGTCGGCAGATGTCCCGGTTTACGGCAATGTGCACACTCTTGACCCGGCTTTCCTTACACTGGTCTCTTTCCTTTGTCTGTTACATTAATCGGTCCTTTCGGAACTTAGCGGGCGGTTTAGATGGCTGTCCCACAATGTCCTCTTAAATCGTTTCGATGGCCTATTCTCTGAATCATGCACAATACGGTTGATCCCCGACTCAATGCGGAGAGTCGCTTTACCACGGTGAGTAGGTTGCCGATTCAACACCAACAATCAAGCTTTTACGAAGTTCCGTTTTAATCCTCGAGTGAACTTGTAAAGCTTATCCTCTTGATCGATTGTCCCCAGAGCATACTTGGACAATCGGTGAAATTCAACTCATCTTGAGCCACAATCGAGTTCCCTTGCCTCAATCTATGGAATTCATTCCGGTGCGCTTCCTTCACGACGACCTGGGAATATCTTTCATTGAATTCAAAGAAAAGAAATTTCCCCATGTTCGATTACTCGGTCTGTTCCCATCTCCTTTCAATCGCCCTCCACCGGTCTCGGCGGCCGATTCCAGATTTAAATACAGCGAGTGTGACTCTCTGCTCGTCGGAGTATTGAAGAGCATTGAAGATATTTTCCAGCTTCTCTATCCATTCTTCCGCTTTCACATCGTCCAGCTCTCCCAAGAAGGTTGGTGGGTCGAACCGCAGGAATCGCTCCAATGTGCGATCGTTCGCCTCTCGGGTGGGTTTGGGAGCACGGGGTTGAGGCTCTACCTGTTGCCTCATAAACACCAGTATTTGCTGCAAGGCTTGTGCAGTCAGATTGTCTCCTGCAGCAGGTGGAGGAGGCGGTGGTAATTCCGGAGAGGGTACCCGATCCCTGGGTACATCATCGTCTCCTCGTGGAACGCGACGAGGTCTCCCACGTCCTCGATGTTCTGCCATTCTGTATCTTGGAGCGTTAGTTGCGATTCGCGAGTAAATGAATACAATAATGATTCGCGTAAAGCAAGTGATATCGCAGGGAAAGTAACATCAACACAAGACACTGAATAAATGGCAAAAAGCATATCCATTAATATAAAATTTGAATACACCCAAAGTACAACAGCAAAATACTAAGTCAGATACATGGAATCAAAATACATCCGAATCTAGTACAATAATGTAAGGTACAACACTGGATTACACGGCTACAACAACAAAGTACAAACTGACAATCTACTAGCTAATCAGTGAGATCGCCATCATCATCGCTCGCAGCTATGTCTATAATCGGGGCTGGGTCGGGCTGAGGTGGCGCCTCAACCTCGGGCCAATCCACAAAGTCCAACCACTGCTCGAATCCCTGAGCCTCATCGAGTGGAGCAGCCTCTGGCTCTCCAATGTTGACTGGATCCTCCTCGGCATCAGGTATAGGCTCCGCCTCGGGCGGTGGCAATGGCTGAGCATTAGCTGCTAAAGCGACCTCTAGTGCGGCGTCTCTCGAGCTAGGGCATGTGTAAGGTCCTCAATGATCATCATCTGCGCTTGATGAGGTCTCTCCAAGCGATCGACGGTGCTACGGGATAGGCGGGCGTCAATCTCCCATTTCTGGCGACCGTCGCTTGTCCTCTTCATCTTCTCCCGCATGTTATCCAGGCGCTCCTGGATACTCTGTATTTGGTCCTCTCGCGCTCTTATGGTGTTATCGCGGTCCTTGAGGACAGTGGTCAGTTCGTTCTTCTCATCTTGGCTCATCGCCAAGCGCTGAGTCAGGTCCCTATTCCGTTGGTGCTCTTGGGCTAATTCTGTGGTCGCGCGTTCACTTTCCCGATGCTAATGAATCATCGCCGTGCCGGTAATATTCCCTCGGCAAAGACGGCATGGAATACATCCCACCATGTAGGCGGCGTCGGCTCCATCCTGATAAAACAAACTAAGGCGGATCAGTCAAAGGTAGAGGAAAGATAAGAAGAGAATAAGGAAAGAATGAATAAGGGAAATCAGTCAAGAATCAACTAAGTCAAGACAAGTATGATTATGAAATCTCAAAGTATGCGTTCTAGCTTAGTTCAAATATCAATAAGACGGTTCTATGCCAATTTGAAATCGATTTCACACTTAATTGGTCAAGTTGCGGTACTACCCAAAACACAGACCAAGGGTCCTATCCTGGGTCAGCTCGGTGTAAGTTTCCATCTTACTAGCCGAGCTCTGATACCACTTTTTCTCACGCCCCAACGGGACGCGACGAACGATCCACAACTTAAATACAAATGAACCAACAAATCCGGACAAATATCAATGAGAACATAAGACAGAGTCTAGATAGCAGCGGAATAAAATAACAAGTACGAATAAATCTTACAGTCTACAATCCATCATCCAAGTTACAACCCGAAAATCAACAAAATATAGCATCTTAAAGTCAAAGGTCATACGCCTCTCAATTACAAACCCGAATGGAATGAAAAACAAAAGTCCGACAACAATATAAGAAATAATACAATAGTATATTTATACAGTTCAAGAAAACAGTTCATGGTCACACAGGCACTATGTGAATCAGTCAAGACAAGTAGGATTGCGTGCGGAAGTGTAACGCCAATCCTATGCAAGGCAAATAATGGTTGCGTCGGATTTGTAGCGCCAACCAATGCAAAAATGTAGCGGTTGCGTGCGGAAATGTAACGCCAACCAAAACGGGACGATAACTCCGGAATTGTGTGGATCGGGCAAAGCGATTCCTTCGTTCTTCCTTGTAACTCCCGGTCGGTATGGTCCCGCACCGGTACCTTATCGCTCCGTAGGCAAAGATAAAATCCACGATGAGAGCCGGGCGAGGCTCGGATCCGTCATAATCATGATTATACCTCGATTATGACCCGCTTCCCTTGGACAAACTCCGTCCCTCAGTTGCGGGATTAGGACGATGGGGCCAGAAGAGTGGAATAGCAACCGAGCTACCCGGTTCCATCCCCAACGTATCCATTCCGACTGTGAGCTCGACACACCAAGTTGACTCAGGCAGGAAAGTAATTACAATTACAGGCAGTCAACCAAGCAGTCGAGTATTATTGATTCTGGAAGCAGTTTAGGAAAATTTTTGAAAACGCGAGTGGCAATTATGGCGTTGATGGAGTTTTTGGATGAAGATGGTTATCGGAAGGATAAGCAACCTTCGATATCTTGAAAGATTAGGTGGGACATAAGTCCCGTTATAGATTCAATTAGCAAGGCGAGGAAGTCGCTCCGCGATCGGGTATTAATCGGTCAAATTGATCCGATAAGTCAGGGGTTTTTGGGAAAGTAAAATATTTAAATTAAATCTCCAAGTCAGAGAGTCCAGGGATATTTTAGTAAAAGAGAAAATAATTTGAGTTAGGTCCTTTATAAAAGAAAAATTATAATTTAGCCCCGTTTTGTAAAAACTAACACTTTTGGGGTTAAAAATTGAATAATTAAATATCCCGACCTTGAAAAATTATGAGGTCAGTTCCTAAATTCTCCAAATTGTCCAGAGATTCAGGTTTTTAAAGTTTTGTGGTCGAGTTTTTATAAAAATCTCACATTGGCCCCAAATTTGTAAAAATTGTCAATTCGGACCTTAAGTTTTAAAAATTCGGAACTCACAAACCGGAAGGGATTTTAATGTGATTCCAGTTGGAAAATGTCACTAAGGTTGGTAGGATATTGGGACAAAAGCAGTTTTTAAAAGCAATATGTGTAGGTCCTTCAACTTTTGAAAATATCATTTTTGTCCCATTTTAAAATAATTGCCTTTAAGGCTTTTAGGGGTCCAATTGTTATGTAATTTGAACCTTGGGTCCAAAATATATTTAAGTTATAGTTAAGGTAGTATTTCCAGGTGAATGGGCTGCATAAGTCCTGGAAGTTTCATTTGGGTCCTCAAGTTTAATATTTTACACATTAGTCCCTCAATTTTAGTAAAATTGCTTTCCAAGCCCTAACCACTTGGAATTTTGGAATACTTTTAAAATGAGTCATTCCCAGTAACTTAAGAGTAAAATTTTCAATTTTTAAAGTTTAGGTCTGGTACAGTTTTAAAAATTGCAAAGTAGCCATTAAACTTTCAAAATTTTACAATCTAGTCCTTGGGCTTTTAAAGGTTGATTTTATTTATCTCAAAACTCGTAAAACTTTATTAAAATGTCCAAAAGTTATTTTTGAACCTGAGTACAGTCCCAAATTTCGAAATTTGCAGAGGGGTCCTTTAACTTTTATTTTCTTGCAATTTAGTCCACCAACTTTCCATTTTTGCATTTTTAAGTCCAAAATTGAAATTTAATCAATTATGCTCGACTTTTCCAGGTTATAAGGCATCCAAAACATAGATTTTAAAGATCATACACATGCATGTCCAATACATACAAGAATTCATCAATTAAAACATTAAAGTGTACATGCATGCACCTAAAATTCAATAAATAATAATTTTGAGCAACTCTTGAGAATTTTCTTGATTGATATATAAAATTGACATGCAATACATAATTATATATATCTCAAGGCTCATGATTAAAGTTTCTACATGCATTTAATCAAAACACCTAAAAGTTGGAAAAATAATTTTCCACCCACCTTAAATTTGGAAATTGTGAAATAAAAGGATAATTTCACAATTTTTGGATGAGGCTTCTTAGGTCAGCCCCTAAGTCAAGAAAATATCAAAATTTGGAGTTAGAAAAATGAGAGAAAAATTAAGGACAAAAAAGAAGGAAATAAGGAAATGAAAGGGACTACACTTTACCTTGTGTAGTAGATGTTTGAAGACTAGTTGAAGCTCAAAAATTGGAAATTTTGGCTCAACTCCAAAATCTCCTATGGTCAGCCCCTATTTCTCAAAAATGGAAAAGGGGTGTTAAAATTTGAAAAAAAATAGGAAGAGTAGGAAAGAAGAGGTCTAGTACACAATTCTTACCTTGTAGTCTAATTTTCTCTACTATTTTCTTCTTCAAGCTTGAGGTCCTTCTTCAAAATGTTGTCAAGCTCTAACCTTCAAGGTCTTCTAAATGTACCTCCAAAACCAATTTCAAACTTAAGTTAAGAAGGTGGAAGAGATGAACAATGTGATATCAAAAAATGGATTGAAGCTAAAATTTCTTACCTTGTATGATGATGGTTCGATTTTTAGTGAAGAGTAGGAGGAAAATGTTGAAATTTTTTCTAAGTATAGAAGAAAAAGGTGAAAGAAAGAATAGAGAGAAGTTGGGAGTTTTTAGAGAGAAGGAGGAGAAAGGCTTTGAGTGTTAGAATGTGTTGATGAGAAATGGAATGAAATTTTTGTGTAAAAATGCCATAATGAAATTTTTTGTTCAAATTGTGTCTTGTAATTTGTCTCTTGCATGGAGACAAAAATGCAAGTCAAAGTGTGGGTCAATTGGAATTTGAGAGGAATAAGAAGAATGTTGGGAAGAATGGAATAAGTTGGAAAAAATAATAATAAAGAATTGGTGTATAAGATGATGTGTATAATGTTTGAATTAATGATATAATTATACACAAGATGACTAATATATGGTGTAGGTGTACAAGAGTTGGATGATATTTTTATCCCAAAAATATCACCATGGCCGTCCACTATGAGGGCAATATGGTAATTCCATATATTTGTTTTTGTCCCAAATTTGATGATAATAGATGAAATATATCAATCTCCAAAATATTTAGTGATTTCCTTGATCACTTGTAAGTCTCATGATCACTTAATCTAAATCAAAATCTTAATTCTATAAGGTAAAAGTCTCCAAAATAAATAGTCTCTTAAAATTCTAAGGTGACTAATAAATACAAAAATAGTAGTAATGATCAATCGAGTGATCATAAATGAGGAATAGAATTAAATAAGATCATGATCACAAGTAATTAAATAAAATGAAATAAAATACAAAATGCATATATTATTATTAATTACCCGTCAAAATGACGCGGTAAAATAGTCGATCAAATGTATAAACAACAATAAGGATCAATTAATAGCTTTGGAAAAATCGGGACTTCACAGAAATAATCTAAATATCAAGGATTTATCTACGTTATCATTTAAAACTATTATCTTTCAAATATATATTTAGTTTATCTACACCTTTTAATTTCCGATTCATACTAACTTCAACGTATATTTCAAATTACTCCTATGAGATCCAGGTTTGACCCACTAACCAATTATATTCACAATTAAATAAATAATTCAACCCAAATTATAATCAAATTAAATAAGCTCCTCATAGACATAAATGAGCCTATCCCAATAATTAAAATTAAAATAGACTAATTTATTCAATTATTTATCCGATGCCGGATAGTGATTATACTACAAGATCCTATCAAATTATCTTTAATTTTCTCAACAAATTCGAGAAACACATAAAAGAATCTAACAACCAATATAAATTGGGGTTTGACATACATTTAAAAATATTATTTTTCAAAAATATATTGGTTTATATGCACCTTTTAGTTTCTGATTTTTTGTTACTATGGGATTCAAATCTCAACTCTAAAAGATAAAATATAAATACCAAAATAAAGGAATTTCTCACAATCTCAACTCTAATAGATAAATTATAATCCCAAATATAAAGGATTTTCTTATAATCTCACGGTCAACTCTATGTGACCATATCCATTGTTAAGAGCAGAAGGGGTTTGAATCTTTTTTGTTGTGGTAAAGACGACACACTTGGAAATAGAAAAAATAATGTAGTTTACAAAGAAGTTTTTCAAAATCTGGAGTAAACTATTTGTATGACACTCTTCTAATTTTTGAATTTCCTTTTTAATATTTCTAATTAGTGTTTTAGATCTCCTATAATTATTGCAAATAAATTGTGACAATAAAATTTTAATTTTGGACAAATCTCGTGTTACACACAGGTGTTTTTCTAGTAATTATATAAACAAGGTGAATTTGACATTTAAGTTTATATGAATATATAAATTTGAATCATTAATAGATAGATTTTTGTTTTTATTTACTTTATATAATATTATATAAAAATATAAAGTAATAAATATCCATACATGTTAATAGATATTTGTATTATAAAATAATAATATTAAAATAAAAATACACGTGCAACGCACGAGCAAATTACTAGTTTAAATAAAGAAAAAAAGCACGACTCCGGATAATAGATACTAAACACAACATAATAAAACAAACACAGTGAAGTTTTCGATATGTGTAAAGCAAAATCTTAAGTCAAATTTGAAAGTATAGATACGATAAAGGTATCTTACAAAAAAGTATGGATATTAAAATGATATTTAACTTTTAAATATGTTTAACATAGTCGTCTCAAGTAGTCATCTTCCAGAAATAAAACCAATAAAAAAAGCCTTGCACTTGCATTATATATGGCTTGATCCACAATGAATGTTGTACGGACAATCTTCAGCACTTTCCCAATGTTATTATTTCACTGCACCAAACAAATTATACACATCTGAATTTATGGTAGTCTGTTCTCATCATTCAAAGAACATTTGTTTAATATGCAATTGAGATAGTCAACCTGTTTTTTAAGGTTTTCAAAATCTTAAAAGTCAAGTAGGGATAAGAGACATGCATAAGCATAGTTGTAAACATGCATTTCAAAGTCTGGCTCAAACTGTCTCTGATATTTTCCATATTTGCTCTATGCAATTTCAGTTTCATTCTCCAATCCTCCTTTAATAAATTGCTCAGGTTTATGCTCTTGAGAAAAACCACATCATTCAGTGTTTTTTCAAACATGAAAAAAAATTGTAAAACTTTCATACGTTTCCTTTTCTCCATGGAGTTCCCTCGTTCCAATGTTGATAACTAAGCAATCTTTTTTGATGTTTCAAGCAAAAACATTCCTGAAATTCCTCAGCCAATGGAGGCCCCCACATGACTGTTGCTGATCTTGTCCACGAATACGAAATATTGTCAAAAGAAATTCTCCAGCAAAAAAAAATTAAGAGGGCACCAGAATGCACATAAGTTGAACATGCAATGGAGAAAAACGCACGCAATTTGCAAGAAAACCATTTTGCAGGTTACTTCGGGTAGTTCATCCTATCCAGTGATTTCTACCACCACCCATTTTCTTGGTTCTTGTTTTGTATGTTTTTGTGTGATATTTTTGTGGAATTTTTATTTTTTTTGTGTGTGATTATGTGTATTTTTGTATCTTTTCGTCCCGTTTTATAGTATCATATGTTACTTAGGGTATTTTTGTCAATTTCATAGGTTTTTGAAAAAAGAAATCTAAAAAACGGGCATTACGGGCGGACGACGGTCTGAAAAAACGCTCATGTGCACGCACGCGGAAGGGTGCGCGGCGCGCACGTGAAACAATGGAGGAAATATAGCGCGCGCTCTTGTGCGCGGCGCGCATCATCAAGCTTGACGGAAATGTGCCCGTCCCGCACCAGTGCGCAGACGCACATGCAAGGCACGCACGCACGCGAGGAAGGCGTGCACCGTTTGAACATTCCATATTTTTATTCGTTTTTCCTTCTTCTTTTTGGATTCTTCCACTTTGTATAGGGTTTTGGGCATATAAATAGCACTTGGGGGATCCATAATTTCGTACACTTTCATTACTTAGCACTTTTAAACTTTAGTATTGGTTATTTTTCTCTTTCATTCATCATTGAGATTGCGTGTTTTCTTCCCATTGAAGTTATTTTTGCGGCTTAATCAAAGCGTAATATTTCTTCATCTCTTTTGTCTGATTTCAATTGTTGGGTAATTATTGTTGTTGCATGATGATGTTTATGATTGTTTTATTTCCTTCAATTGAGATTATGACCCCATCCCCAAGCATAAACTAATTTCCCTGTTCTAGGATTATGATGATTTGATTCAAACAAACAAGCATGAGTATTGACTAATTGATTTGCTTTACCGAATAAATTGCTTTACTTGTTGATTAATTGTTTGGCCAACTCTTGAGTGTTTTGAGGGAATAATTGAGATCGAGAGAGATATTATTCCTGGACTAGATTTATTCAGGGGTTTAGATATGAATCAGAGATGTATTATCTAACTTGGCTTAATCAAAATAGCAAATTATGTTGGGATAGCCCTAATCAGTGAATACATGAATTATCAGATCTAGGCCTAGTTTTTACATGTTTGTTATATTTGTTAACCGCGTGATAAATTAGTTGATATTCTGCTTGCAAGTTTGATGAGATGATTCCGAAATCATAGACTTTCATCCATATCGTTTTCCCCCAAGTTTAATTGTGTTAAGTTTTAATTTGTCTTTTTACTTGTTTTTCTTTAGTTCATTAAAATCACAAATCTTGTTAGAGTGTTTATGATTTATTTTCTGCTATTTGTGTGATTGTGTTGCATAATAATTATTTGCCAGCTAAGTCTTCCTTGAGAGAAGACTTGTGGTCAAGTTGTGACCCTACAATTGATCTCGTTCTCTTGCGAGGATTGCTAGATTTATTTTAGGTATTTAGAAGTCGAACAAAATTTTGGCTCCGTAGACTGGGAAGGCTTTAGGCTTAATAATTATTGTGTCTATGTTCCTTGTTTTTAGTTTAGGATTTTTTTTGTTTGCTTTTTGATTTTTACTTTATTCCACAGGTGCGTTGGATTTGTTTTCCTAGTGTTATTTATGCAAGAACGTAGAAATCTCAATCGGGAGCTTGTGCTTTTTGTGGACAATATTCACCGCGTTGAGAGACATATAAGGAACAAAGGGGATGATTCTACAGATAGTAGTAAGGATTCTCACGATCACGTTCCAAAGGAAGAACTAATAGATGAACCAGCAATGGGTGATAATCAAAATGAAAACAACGTGGAGGCACGCCAGCCTTCGACGCGTGAGTTCGCGCGCCCAATCATTAGAATCGCGACCTCTTGCATCACTTTAGGACAAGCAACACAGATCTATGAGCTAAAAAATATTCACTTCAATTAGTTACCATCTTGGGATGCCTAATGAAGATCCTCTCAACTTCATTTGGGAATTCTATTCTGTCATTCAAACTTTCCCTCTATAGGATTTGGATGAGAATTAGCTTAGGATGTACTGTTTTTCATATACTCTGAAGGATCGGACAAAAACATGGCTTATGTATCTACCTCCCAACTCTCTTACTTATTGGGATGCGGTGTAAAATAAGTTCATGGGCATGTACTACTTTTATTAGAAAACTTCAGATATGCAAGGTATGATAGCTACTTTTAGTCAAATGAAAGGCGAGCCTTTTCATGAGGCCTGGGATTGCTTGAAGGATTACATACTAAATGCTCACATCATCACTACCCACTGGAATTGTTAAACTAATTATTCTATGATGGATTATCACGTAATTATCAATATATGGTTGACAATGCTGCTGGGGGTGACATAGGTGTACATACGACCCAGGAAATCTATGATATTCTAGAGATGATGAGTGATAACTCCCACATGTTGAGGACATTAACGCTATCCAGGGTTATCAACAAAGGCCTCGTAATGATCCTTACACTCAAAATTACAAACCAGGTTGGCGGAATCATTCAAACTTCAGTTAGGGGAATTTGCAAATCCATCTCAAATCTGTCCGAGGCCACCACAACCCTAAGGTCAGCTATGAAACCAATCTCGGCCTCCATATATTGAGGATAGTTTGAGTTCATTCATCCAGGTTAATAAGAAAACTTTAGAGGCCAACATTCAGTGGTTTGAGTCCATGGAAGCTTTGTTTAAGCGTCTTGAGACTCAAGTTGGTGAAATTTCACAAGATGTGGTAAATAAAGGAAAGCTACTTAGCCAACCAGAACAAGCTCAATCTGTTACCTTGTTACGAAGTGGTAAGGTTATTGATAACAAAGTTGAAATTCCATTTTCTACTACTTTGACTAACCCTGTATGTAATGAGGAGATAGAGAAGGCCCTGGATTCAAAAGACATGCAAAAGAAGGAAGAAGGGAGTAACTGATCTGTCTTCCACAAAACCAACAATCCTTGCAAACCTCCGATTCCTTTCCCAAATCGCCTTCAGATGGAAAATAGGATAAGTAGTTCTCGGATTTCTATAACATGTTATCTAAGGTTAATGTAAATATACCTCTGCTAAATGTTATTAGAAATGTGCCAGCTTATGTTAAATTCTTTAAAGAACTCGCATCCAACAAGAGGAAGTTCGGTGACAAGGAGAAGGTAATAGTTTCAGAATTGGCAAGTGAGATTCTTCAGCACCAATTCCTCCAAAGCAACGAGATCTAGGTAGTTTTGTTATTAAAATTGCAATGGGAAACGGTAAGGAAACTTCTGGGATGCTCGATTTGGGGGTTGTCATTAATATGATGCCTTATTCTATTTTTAAACAACTTGATTTAGGGGAATTGAAGCCCACTAGAATCTGTCTTCAACTTGCTGATAGGTCCATTAGATATCCTAAAGGTATTGTTGAAGATATTTTAGTAAAAGTGGATGGTCTCATTGTCCCTGTTGACTTTGTTGTATTATAAGTAGGGGAAGTGCAAAATCATGGTAATGAGCACACACTTCTGTTGGGCCGTCCATTTATGGCCGCCACGCCCACACTGATTGATGTTAAAAATGGACGCATGACTATGACTGTGCTTGGTGAAACTGTGACTTTCTCTATTTCTGACACTAACCCTATTCCCTCGCACACGTCGTTTGAAAATTGCTCTTTCGTTTATTTCATTGATGAAGCAGTTGAAAATACATTTTTGCATGATTTTATTCTTGATAATTTATTTCTTGAGAAGGATGATATTTTTGACGTCATGGAAGACATATGGGCAAGCCTTAAACGAGGGAGAGTGATGAAAATATTTGTGTTAGAAGACGTGGATCGTAAACCCAAACAAAAACTTGAATTGTAAAAACTCCCTAAGCATTTAAAATATGTGTTTTTAGAAGAAAGTGAGCAAAAGTCGGCTAATTCTGTTGTCTTTCTAAAGAAGAAAAAGGAGAATCGTTGGTGGTATTTAAAAAATTTAAAAATGCGATTGGTTGGGAGTTGAGTGATATCAAAGGGATTGGCCCTGCAACTTAAATGCATAGAATTATTTTAAAAGAGGGGGCTAAGCCTAGTAGAGAAGCTCAAAGAAAATTGAACCTCGTTATGATGGAAGTAGTGAAAAAAGAGGTATTCAAGCTCCTAGCCAAAGGATGATGCATGTAAAATATATGTGCATTTTGGGGGCTTAAAATGATATATATTTGATGCATTTATATGCATATTAAATGTGTTTTTACTTGGTTTCCTTAGAAGGACATGATACTATGTATTCTTGTAACTTTTTATAGGAAACAAAGCTTAAAACGAAGAAATATCAGTTGGAAGGCCCGAATAGGACTGACAAATGCGTAGAGAAGATCGAAAAGATGAAGAAAATGAACAAGAACACGTCACGGCTGGACCGTGTGGGGCCACATGGCCGCGTGACACAAACGAGTGAAAAATGACACAACTGTGTGAAAAAGGGAAGAAACAGATGACGAAACCAAGCTGCACGGCCAGACCATATGGGACCCACACGGGCGTGTGGTATTGGGAAACACAAAACCCACGCGACCGTGTGATGTCACACGGCCAGACCATGTGGGACTCCACCACGTATTTTTCCGGAGTTCTTTTCCTGTTCTAACTCTACAAATGATCTCTCCCAGCATCTATAAAAGGGACCCAAGGCTTGCACGAAAATAACAACAATTATCCCACATAAAACATATCAAATTACGCAGGAATGTAAGATCCAAGGTCTTCTGAGAGAGGAGGGCAAAGTCGCGAAGAACACCACATGGCCTTTTGCATCTACGGGAGCACAAGAGCTTCGGAGGCTTAGGAGGAGAATCTATCCTGACAAGAAGGAATTTTCTTTCTATGTCTAGAGATCTTGTTTGTGCTTAAACGATGTCATAATGTTGATTTCAAATTTGTCTATGAATTTGTTATCAATGTTTGACTAATTTTTTGGATCTTAGGGGCATAATCAAAACTGTGGATTCATGTTAAATCTTGATTGATTGTTTTCTTAATTGATTCATGTGTTCTATTTTATGAATTTGAGTGCTTATTCTTAATTACTTTTATCTGATCAATAATTAACATGTGTTAGTGCGAGATTCGGTAGATGCATTCTAACAAAGACAGAAATCAAATTCAGACATAAACAGGTGTAACGAGTCAGGAGACCTACAACTATTTGTGAGGATTCATTCAATTCATAGATCTTTTGGGAGTTAATAATAGTTGTAATGTATCGGGAGATCTACAATTGTTATTAATTTACACTTTATTTATCACCCGGTAGGGGGAATAGACTATCTTAGGAATTGAACCCATAGAGTTTCATGAATTGGTTTTGAAACTTTAATTGGATTTAATATTGAAGAAACATGTTGAGATTATGTGCCTAAGGTTGCTCCTGTAGTTGTTGAAAATACTTGTGGGGTTCGCAAATTTATTTATTTTTCTTGTTATTTTTGATTTTTACTATAAACTCAATATTCGATCAACAACAACAACAACAACAACAAACTAAGCCTTAATCCCACTGGTAATTTACGGATCATATCGCACCATCGTTTACGGTCACAATCCATATTTTCATTTATTTCTAGGTATAACATATATTGTTTAATAGCTTCTTTCCAAGTCTTTTTAGGCCTACCTCTACCTCTTTTGATTTATGTGAATGATTCTCTACCTTCTAAGCGTCGCACGGGTGCATCTAAAGGTCTCCTATAAACATGTCCAAACCATCTTAATCGTGTTTCTCTAATTTTCTCATCTATTGGTGCTACTCCCACTTTGTTTCTAATGTGTTCATTTCTTATTCTATCTAATCTAGTGTGTCCACACATCCATCTTAGCATTCTCATCTCTGCTACCCTCATTTTTTTGTTCGTGTTCATATTTAGTCGCCCAACATTTTGCGCCATAAAGTATTGCGGGCCTTATGGCCATTTTATAAAATTTTCCTTTCAATTTTAATGGTATTTTACGGTCACAACGGATAGAAGATGCACTCCTCCATTTATTCCAACCAGCCTGGATCCTATGTGTGACATCGTTATTGATTTCTCCGTTCTCTTCAATTATAGATTCTAAGTATTTAAAACTGTTTGTTATACTCACTTCATGTCCATCAATTTTAACCTTCGTCTCATTGTTCCTGTTGTTTTTACTAAAGTGGCATTCCATGTATTCTGTTTTAACCCTACTTATAGTAAAACCTTTTGATTCGAGTGCTTCTCTCCAAACTTCCAATTTTGCATTTACTCCTTCTCTTGTTTCATCAATTAAAACTATATCGTCCGCAAATAACATCATTCGGGGATGGATTTTTGTAAGTGTTTAGTGATTTCATCAATTATTAGGATAAAATGGTAAGGGCTTAGAGCGGATCCTTGATGCAAACCTATAGTGTTTAGGAAATCACTAGATATTCCTGTTGGTGTCCTAATACATGTTGTTATATCATCATACATATCTTTTATGACATCTATGTAAGCTATTTTTATTCCTCTTTTTTCCAATATTCGATCACTTCAATAAAATTGGAATGCGATGTTATTATAGCCCAAGTGTTTTACAAATTAGTCCTTTAGGAATATGTCCTTGCTTGCCATTATTCTATAAACTACACTGTACACTTGTAGTTGTATGATCCAAATATTTTTGAATTGATTGGAATGAAATTTTGAATGGGCATTGGGCCACTTATTCGGTTATTACACTTGAATTTTTGAGTAGCTTTGAATTGGTGGTTCAAAAAAGAAACTTGATGGGAATTAGGTTTCGGTTGGGAAATGAGCCGAGGGAGTTGAGTATTGATGATTTGAATGAAATTTATAAAACTCCAGCTTATGGGGTTAAGGAGCACGAGGATTTTGGCGAGGATATGTTTTGGAGGAAAATAACTGGGAAACAAATCTACACGCCGGGTACCTCAAAGGCATCTAGTATTCAAAACCCAATATTCCGCTATGTCCAGAGAGCCTTAGCGGAAATGATTTTTGCGAGGGAGGAGAGTAAAAGGGCATTGAAGGTAGATGAATTACTCATCATATGGTGTATGGCGTCGGGGACTGATTGTGCCAAATGCCGGGGATATGATAGCCTGTCAATTTGATAGGATAAGAAAATCAGAGAGGGGCAAAATTTGCATTGGGGGGATGATTACTCTTATTGCTGAGTATATCAACTTGGAAGGGTATGAGGAGGCAGCAGGGCTTAAATTGATTAATATGACCGTTCTAACTGCTATGAAGATGATACAATTTGATGGGCACGATTACTAGCTCAATCAGGCAGATAGAACAAAGGTTAAACTTCTTAACCCTGAAGCGACATCCATAAAAAATATGAGTAATTGGTTGCTTAGAGGTGAACAAGGGGCTAGTGCTTAAGAAGAGCAAGATGAGCCAATGAGGGAGATGTTGGAATCCTCTAGACAAGGGGGTAACCGACCATTTACTATGAGTGAGAGGCTCGAAAGGGTGGAAGCTGACGTGGGCAATTGATAGATGACACTTATCAGTTGACGGCTACAGCTGATGAGTACCACCATGAGTACTTACAACGATTCGATGCCATCACCAAACAACAACAGTATATGTACGAGACGATGTCTCATATAGACCAGTGGCATATCTCACAGAGCCATTACCCTCCACCTCAACCACCACAATGATCCATGTAAGTACTTATTATGCATTCCTCTTTTTTCTTTGATACTTTTCTCATATGTTCAGGACGAAGCATATTTTAAGGTTGGGGGGTTGTCAAGAATTCGTAATTTAGTACTTTCTTGCATTTTGCATTGCTTTAGGATTGCATGTAGATCATTTTGCATTAAAATTTTTCGAACTTTTGATTTGTTTTTTTTAATTTTTATGTTTTTTATTTTCTTTTAGCATGTTTAATTGCTTTTGTGTGTGATTTTTAATCAAGACTTTTGAAAATGCCCAGCTTCCGTATGATTTTACTATGAGCATTTTATGGAATGAGATAACATACTTCTGGGAATAATGTGACGAATTGTTTGGAAGATGTCATTTATTTACTTAGCATTAGTTGTGAAAATTGGGTATTTAAGCATGTTGCGAAAAATAAGCATGTGAGCTTTTGTGCCTTAAACTGCTTTATATTATGCAGGTTATTTTTTCTTGAGTGTGTCATTCATGATTGATAAGAACTCTAGAACTTGCTCTGGTATCTTTATTGAAGCCATGTGTGTGTGCAAGTTTTGAAAATGATTTACGGCCATCTTTGTTTAGCCTACTTAGCCTAAAAAGCCTACCTATGAACTCATGATTCCCTAGTTAGCCAATTTTGAGACAAAACTTTTTATTCTTAGCCACATTGTTCTTTAAAATTGCAAAATGATTTTATCCATGAAATTTCTTGAGCTTATAGAAAATGAACAATTTTGGGGGAGATGTGGTGAAAATTTATGAAAAAAGAGAAGTTGGCAAAAGAAAGAGGGATGAGTTGTATCTAGGTGAATGAAGAATTCATGAAGCTCGAGAAAAGAAAAATCTCTGAAAAAATATTAAGAAAATCGAGCAAAAAAAAAGAAAAATTCTTAAAATTGGGAAAAACAATGAGAGCTTGAGGTTAAACAAAAAGAAAAGAAGGCAAAAAGACCTAAGAATGAAAAAGTAGAAATAAGGGTGGAATCGAGTTGAAAAAGAAAAAAATCTTGAAGATGATGTTTAGATGAAATTGGGTTGGTGAATTGCAAGTCTGTGCACTTAAATTCTATTTGCTCAAGTCAAGTCACTTAATCCAGAATTTCCCTACCCTTACCAAAGAGCCTACATTACAACCAAATGAAAAGTCCTTTTTGATTCTTAAATTGTGCACACAAAAGTGGTCGAGATGTGAGACGATTTGCAAGCCTATGGTAGTTCTACTTTCACGGAATTGAATTTGAGCGTAAATGCTATCCATACACTTTTGAGAATAGAGTGATACACTATTTACTTGTGAGTCACGATGTCGAGTACCCAAGAGAGTATTGACTATGTCGAGTTTATGAATGATGACTTATTGATTATGACTTACATGGTTTTCTTAAGTATAGAGTCGACTGAGATTTAATGTTCATAGTGTTCTTGTGTGTTCTTTTTACCCTTTGACATTGTTTTTCTGAATTTGCTCGAGGACGAGCAATGTTTTAAGTTTTGGGGATTTTAATGCGTGTAAAATATACGTGCATTTTGGGGCTTAAAATGATACATATTTGATGTATTTGCATGCATATTTAGTGTGTCTTTACTTGGTTTCCTTAGAAGGGCATGATATTGCGTATTCTTGTAACTTTTTACAGGAAAGGAAGCTTAAAACAAATAAATATCAGTTGGAAGGCGCAGATAGGACTGTCAAGTGCGAAGAGAAGATCGAAAAGATGAGTAAAATGGACAAGAACACGTCACACGGCCGGACCGTGTGGGGCCACACGGCCGTGCGACACAACCGTGTGAAAAATGACACAACCATGTGAAAAAGGGAAGAAACAGGGGAGTAAAACCAAGCCGCATGGCCGGACCATGTGGGACCCATACGTGCGTGTGGTATTGGGCAACACAAAACCCACACGTCCGTGCGATGTCACACGGCCAGGCCGTCTGGGACTCTGCCATGCGTTTTTCCGGAGTTCTTTTCCCGTTCTAACTCTACAAGTGATCTCTCCCATCATCTATAAAAGGGATCCAAGATTTGCACGAAAATAACAACATTTATACCATAGAAAACATATCAAATTATGGAGGAATATAAGATCTTAGGTCTTCTGAGAGAGGAGGGATGAGTCCTGAAGAACACCACAAGGGCTTAAACGATCAAATATATATGCTTAAAGGCTTAGGAGGGGAATCCATCCTGATAAGTAGGGGTTTTCTTTCTATGTCTAAATCTCTTGTATGTGCTTAAACGATGTCTTAATGTTGATTTCGAATTTGTCTGAATTTGTTATCAATGTTTGGCTAATCTTTCGAATCTTAGGGGCATAATCAAAACTGTGGTTTCATGTTAAATATTGATTAATTGTTTTCTTAAGTGATTCATGTATTCTATTTTATGAATTTGAGTGCTTATTCTTAATTGCTTTTATCTGATCAATAATTAGCATGTCATATTTGTTAGTGCGAGATTCGGGAGATGAGTTCTAACAAAGTCGGAAATCAAATTCAGACATAAATAGGCGTAACGATTCGGGAGACCTACAACTATTTGTGGGGAGTCATTTAATTCAAAAATCTTTTAGGAGTTAATGATAGTTGTACATATGAGGAGATCTACAATTGTTATTAATCTACTGTTTATTTATCATCCGGGAGGGGGAATAGACTATCTTAGGAATTGAACCCATAGAGTTTTGAAACTTTAATTGGGTTTAATATTGAAGAAACGTGTTGAGATTATGTGCCTAAGGTTGCTCCTGTAGTTGTTGAAAATACTTGTGGGGTTCACAAATTTATTTATTTTTCTTGTTATTTTCGATTTTTACTGTAAACTCGGTATTTGGTCGCTTCAATAAAATTAGAATGCGATGTTATTATAGCCTAAGTGTTTCACAAATCAATCCCTGATGAATACGACCTTGCTGGCCATTATTTTATAAACTACACTGTACACTTGCAGTTGTATGATCCAAATATTTTTGGCGAACAAAGGGGTGATATACCCAATTGCGGATAGTGAATGGGTGAGTCCGGTGCATGTTGTACCAAAGAAGAGTGGGATAACTGTTGTAGAAAATGAAAAATGTAAACTTATTCCCACAAGGACCACGACTGGAAGGATCACAACTGGATGGAGTATGTGCATAGATTATAGGAAATTGAATGCTGCTACTTAAAAAAGATCACTTCCGCATTCCCTTTATTGATCACATGCTTGACACACTTGCAGAACATAATTTCTATTTTTTTTTGGATGGTTTGTCAGGTTATTATCAAGTGGGCATCGTATCGGAGGATCAAGCAAAATCTGCTTTCACATGCTCGGTTAGGACTTTCGCATTTTGGCGAATGCCGTTTGGACTTTGCAATGCGCCAACAACTCTTCAAAGGTGCATGTTTTCAATTTTCTCTGACATGGTTGAGGACTTCATTGAGACATTTATGGATTATTTTCTGTATTTGGGTCCTTTTATTCTGATTGTCTTAATAAATTGGCTAAAGTTCTTCAACGATGTATTGAATGCAACTTAACCTTAAGTTGGGAAAAAAGCCATTTTATGGTGACAAGCGGAATTATTTAAAGCCATGTGGTTTCAAAAATGGGAATTGAGGTTGACAAGGCTAAAATTGATGTTATTGAAAAACCCTATTAATGTTAAGGGCATTAGGAGTTTTCTTGGGCATGCTGGATTTTATAGAAGGTATATTAAGGATTTTTCAAAAATTAGCCAACCACTTTGTAAATTACTTGTTCAAGACGCCTCTTTTGATTTTGATGAAAAATAATTAAATGCTTTTAACACATTGAAAGAGAAGTTGATGACTGCTCCTGTTGTTGTTGATCCTGATTGGTCATTGCCTTTTGAAACTATGTGTGATGCATCTAATAATGTTGTGGGAGCGCGCTTTAGGCCAAAGAATTGATAAACTACTCCATGTAATTTACTATGCTAGTTTGACTCTTGATGATGCACAAGTAAATTACACTACCACTGAAAAAGAACTGTTGGCCGTTGTTTTTGCCTTGGAAAACTTTAGATCTTTCATTGTTGGGTCTAAGGTGATTATTCATAGTGATCACGCAGTCCTGCGATATTTGTTGAGTAAAACACAAGCTAAACTTAGGTTAATTCGGTAAATTTTGATGTTGCAAGAATTCAATGTTGAAATAAAAGATAGAAAAGGGTGCGAGAATGTTGTGGCAGATCACTCGTCTCATCTTACTCTAACTGATAACACTCTTGCTTCTCATAAACTCGAGCACATAATTGATTTTTTTCCCCATGAGCAGTTAATTGAGGTTACTTCAATTCCTTGGTATGCCGACATTGTGAATTATCTTGCATGTGGAATTGTATGAACTAACCTTTCGTTTCAGGAGAAGAAAAGGTTTTTATCTACTTGTAGGTTCTACTTTTGGGATGACCCATACTTGTTTAAATTCTTCAAGGATGAAATTATCCAGAGATACATTCCTGAAGACGACCAGAATAATGTTTTGGCCTTTTGTCATGAAATGCATTATGGTGGGCACTTTGGAGGCCGTAAAATAGCCTTAAGGTTCTCCAATCAGGATTCTATTGGCCATCATTGTTCAAAGACACGCATAATTTTGGGTTGACATGCGTTATCAAAGGACTGGAAATATTAGTAGGAGGAATGAGATGCCTCTGAATAATAACTTGGTAGTTGAAATATTTGATGTCTGGGGTATTTATTTTATGGGCCCCTTTCTCTAAGACTTTTGGTTATTAATATATATATTTGTTGCTATTGATTACGTGTCCTGGTGGATTGAGGCAATCCCTACGAGGACTTGTGATGCTAACACTTGTCATCAAGTTTGTGCGGGGAAAATATTTAAGCGGTTTTGGATTCCCGAGAGCTATCACTAGCGATGGGGGAAAATATTTTTGCAACAAGTTATTTGAGAAACTGATGAAGAAGAATGGCATCACACATAAAGTAGATACACTTTATCATCCTCAAACTTCCGGACAAGTGGAGATAATCAACAAGCAAATAAAAGGGATTTTGGAGAAGATAGTAAATCCTATGAGAAAAGACTGGGCTACCAAGTTAAATGATGCGCTATAGAACAACTTATAAAACGGTTTTGGGAATGAGCCTCTATAGACTAATTTTCGGGAAAACATGTCATTTACCAATTCAAGTGAAGCACAAGGCATATTGAGTCATCAAAGCAACAAACTTTGATTTGGATAAAACCGTAGCCAAAAGAAAGTTGCAACTATCTTAAATTGACGAACTACACAACGACGCGCACGAAAATACGCGAATATACAAGGATAAAATCAAATAGTTGCACGATAAAATGATCATCCATAAAAGACTTGAACCAGAAATGAAGGTCCTCTTATTTAACTCACTGTTGCGGTTATTCCCAAGAAAATCAAAATCGAGATGGAGCGGGACATTTGAAATTGAAGAGGTATACCCTTATGGCAAGGTAAAATTACTTAATCCAAGGACGCATGAATCTTTCAAGGTGAATGGCCAATGGGTTAACCCGTACTCTGAAGGGGTATCTCGGGCTGAAAGAGTTGAGAGCATGAAGCTCAAATAGTTCATTTAAGACCGTGCTCAGGTATCGTCAAGCTAAGAAGTTAAATAAGCACTTTTTAGGAGGCAACCCAAGTTTTTCCCCTTTTTATTTTTCCTTTCTTTATTTCTTTTTATTTTTCTCGACTAACCGTATCTTATGGTTTGATTGAGATTATCATTTTCTATAAATACATATATATTTACCACTTATTTAATTTTAAAAAAATAATTTCGCAGGAACAGTGAGCGGACGCGCACGTGGACAGAAGACATAACTAATCGCGCGCGCACCCTGGGACACGTCGACCTGCACGGACGCGCACCCAGGTTCACGCGTGCGATTTCATCCCCAACTCATGAGTTCTCCCCCCAATTCCCCCAAAATCCGAAACCCACTTCTCCCAAACTCCAAATCTCATCTCCAAACTTCAAGTGCACTCCGATTACGCAATTCTCCTTCACCAATGGCACCCCGGAAAAGAAGAGCACAAGAGGGGTCATCTAGGGCTCAAGAAGACACCCCAATGCAACCGGTTGACTTGGCCGAGCAATTCAACGCACCTTTCCCAATTTACTCCAAGGAGGAAAGACAACAATATACACGAATAAGTTCACGCGAGGTACCCATTTATTATCCTCTTCATGGGTTTAAAAGATGAATTTATGAGATTTGTGCATGCTTTGGGTTGGAAAAATATTATTGAGACTGCGGGTGTAGTGTATTCTGAGTTAGTAGTCGAATTTTACACCACTCTACATTTTTCTGATGCATATTTGATAGATTTACTTGCCGGTTGGTTGGGGTGGAATGTAAAGTAGATTATGAGGTGATGAAATCAATTTTTGGGTTATCTACTCGCGGGTTGCGTTCAATCCCAAAGTCGTTTAGTCTGAGAGAATTTTGGTTAGAATTGACAGGATACAATAACTTATCTAGATTTATTCATCCCATATTATTTCCATTTAATCTTTTTCCTTATGTCTTTGTTCTCACCCATAAGGAAATGATTTATTTTTTGTTGTTTTCCTTTTTTTAGTGTGTAACCCTCAGCTGGGAATTAGCAAATCCTTGATTCCAGCCCTGAAAGGATCTAACATGTACACTATGATGGGAATTAGCAAATCCTTAATTCCAGCCATGAAAGGATCGGTTGTAGGTCCCAAGGGGTGTAAGTGTAAGGTTTAGAAGGGGGGTTGAATAAACCTTACCAAATTTTCGTTTTAGTCCTTTTAAATATTCAGAGTTAATACTACACAGCTGTGTCCTTGAGGGACAGCCAAGTTAGTCAATCAAGAGAGTTAGTCTCTCAACGGACTCAACCGAGTCGTTGATGGATTAACTCACCGTTGAGTCTAAATTAACTCACCGTGGTTTTGTTTTTAGCGAAGACTTAACACCCTTAAGTTTGATTAAGCAAGGATTTAGTGTTTGATTTAGTACTTATAGATTATCAAGTGGATAGCGAGATATGTCGTGAGAATTAAACAATTAAGATGCGAAAATTAAAGTCTTTGAAATGTAAATGACACAATGAAATTTTTATAGAGGTTCGAAGATGGGGTAATTCTTCTACTCCTCTCTTCTCCAACTCCTGGAGGAATCCACTAGGTAATGATCGATATACAAAGTGGTAATGCAGTCCGGATACAAGTCTTGATCACACACAACCGACTTGATCCTTTGGGACTCGATCGAGACGCCTTGATCACTCACCGGCTTCTCGTGCGACTCGGCTTCTTCACAGGGCAGTTGCCTTGCTACTACAGCTCACTTGCTCAAGCTCTTTGGATTTGATCACGAAGCCCTCCAAAAGCTTAAGACTTGGTTCGATCTTGAACATTCCTACAATCCTTCGTGGAATGTAGACCCCTTGATTTTTCAGTGTTTTCCTCTTCAACTTATTGAAGTTATCTTTCCTTCACAGGTGAGTGTTGGATTGATGTTCTTCGTAGTGTAGGCTTGAGGATTGAGAATGTTTCAGATTTTCTAATAATTGCTTGAACGTTATTTTGTTCAGGTCTGTAACTTGTGTCACTCTCGTTTTTTTTTTCTCAAATAAACTCCTCAGCCTTTTATAGTGATCTTTCAAAAATTTGCCCGTTGAAGAGATAGGCTTATTTTTGAAAGTCACTTGCAGTCGTTGGCTTGTCTTGTTGCAGTCCTTGGAATTACCATTTCCTCGTATGAATTGTCCTTTCATCTTTTCATAGTTCTGACACGGTGTAGTGCTTCCCATTGGTTCATTCCTTTTGCACGCTTCTGGGACTGAGCACTCCGAGAAAGGTGGTATGGACATATTACTTGTTTAAGTAATTCTCTTGATTTACGTACAACGGATCTTTTCTGATTATGTCGACTTGACGCATTTCTTTGCTTTCCCCAGGTGACTTAGAGTCGACTTCCAATCATTGGATGACTCTTCATCACTTCAACTTGAGACTTGGCTTTTCTCGAGTTGACTTGACCGGTGATCTCCACTCGGTTGCATCTCACCGCTTCTTGATGAGTTCCGTCTACTCTTCTTTGCCATACTCACTGTCTCGCGAGTCTTCCTTTCTAGTCTTGATTGTCTTCTTGCATGTTAGGTCGTAGCTGACTTAACTCAGCTTGGCCAGCTCTAATTTTTACAATGCATTTTACAACAAGAATTGGGGTGCCAACTTCCTATTCTAAGTTTTACATGGCATTCATCAAAATCTAAACAATAAATTTCCTAACAATTTCCCCCTTTTTGATGATGCCAAAACTTAAATCATTCAAAAATGCAAATAGCAAAGATACATACAGATAGTGTATTGACATAGAATGTGTGCGCAGAATCAATCCTTTTATTGATCATAACATTCGTGTTCTTTTACACAACTGTTTACAAGGTGTATCAGAGCACATATTTGTCTACAAAAAATAAAGAATTTATAGCTTTATTACAGAAGACTTACATTGTATGTATTTACATAATAAAATACACGAAGGGTTGGACAACAACACTTCATCTCCTTCACTGTCTCCTTCTTTCATCTTGTTCAACATCTTCTTCTCTTCTTCTATTTTTCTCAAATCACCAATTTGCCTTCTTTTTCTTTTCATATGCCTTCCTGGCAGCCTTCATCTCTTCTTATTCTTTCCTGTCTTTCCTCCCATAGCCGAGTTTGTCTCTTGTTTTCTTCTTCTATTCTTTTTGCATACTCGGCGTTGCTTTTAGCCACTTGCAAATTTGCTACTTGGTCAAGCCCGCCCAAAGATCCCTCCTTTCTTTCCTGGATCTACGTATTCAATATTTTTGGGCGAGGCCTGGTATGAAACCTCTTCCTCCACCACTACTTTTCATCTACCTCAGGCGTGTATTGTCTTTGGGGTCTTCTTCTTTCCACCGTGACCCGGCGGAGTGACCAGCAGTGTGATCGCCGGTGAGTCTGCTTTGCTGTCGGCTTCTTCACATAACGTGAGACCCTTTTCCCAAGATACAAGTCCCAAGCTTGAGCCATAGACATTTTTGCAAAGTATCCTTCGAGATCGAGCATTTTAAATTCATCAACCGATCGTGGCTCTGTCCCGACATCCGAAATGGCATAAGTGTCTCTCTCTCACCGGAATGCCTCCATGTTCTTTCAAGATGTTCATAACTCGGGCATCCATTCTTCCTTCCACTTCCTTCATCCCCTGCTTCAATTGTTTTTCTCTTTTCGGCCATAGATATAGCGAGTGTTGGAGTGGCGAGTCACGAGGAGTTTCTTTGCGATAATGTCACCGTGTGACAGACCCCGTTGAGGGGTTTGTGCAATCATTAAGGTCATATCTTTTGATCCTTCCCCCTCGTGATTTTCCTTTCTTTTGTTTTTTAACACTTCCTCACCGTGATTTTTCCTTCGCAGCTGCTCCTTCCTTCTCAACTTCAGATCCCCCTTGCGCCTTTAGGTATTCCTCTTCCCCCTTTTTGGCATCATCAAAGGAGAGAGGAACGCCTGGAAACAGACTTGCAAGCAGGAAGTCGACCCTGCTGATAGTTGAGTTTTGTCGCAAGTCTGCTGCAGAGTATGCAACACGAAATTCGGATCGAGTAGCGTTGGACTCTGCTGAAATCAGCTTCATCTCAGCCATGAGAAGGCTGAATTTTGTATTCATGGTTTCTTCCAAACGCTGTAGATCACTCTTGTTTTGCTCACGTAGCAGCTTAATCTCGGCAATGTGAGCTTCATGCATGTGCTCAATATGTTCTCTCAACTTCGTTTTTGCATCGGCATTTTCGACTCTCCATACCAAAGAACTTGTTGAACAATGTCCTGAAGTATCGAACTTGTTCCACACGCATTGTTCTTTGTTGTTGCCACCATTCCCGATCCTGATCGTTATGCCTCTTAAATCGGCGGTGAGATTGGCATCTCTGTTGTCGATCGCATGTCCATAGAGGCCTCGATGCCTCTCCATCCGTTCAATCTCGGCGAATAATGCCTTGAACACTTCGCGGACTTGGTGATTCTTCCGTTGCGGTGATGGCCATGCGGCGTCAAAATCATAATCGGCTAGAATAATGGTGCCTGATTGAAAAAGCGGGAGCTGGTCTGTGGTAGCGTCTGCGTTCATTTTCGACTCTTCATGGAGGTCGGGTACCTCCAGAGAAAAAGGAAAAGATTCTATAAAGGATTCATCACCGCCAACCGGGATTTGTTCGATGATGAGCGGTGCGCGTGAAGTTCTTTTTGGATTGACTCTGCTGCAGCTTGAGGAGCTGCGCAGTGGACTCGGTTCACCGGGGTTTGTTGTGAAGTGGACCCGACTTGCGAGCCTCAATCTGTCTCAACAACCGTTGGTCTCACCGATTTCTCCAATTGAGTAGACGGGTCCTCGGCCTTATCGAAGCGTCATCGGACGATGATGAGATTTCCATTGGTGGCTCATCATCAAAATTAAAGGTTTGATGAGTAGTCTTGGGATCGACTTGCTCGTGCTTGGAACATCCGCAAATGAGTCTTTTGGATCTCGTCGGGATGACTCGGCTTCTTCTTCGCCGATCCCGAAAGGTGACATCGAGGATTGTCCTGGAATCATGAAGTGCGCTTATCTCCTTTTCGGATGGGTCGATGATAGCGGGAGGGATGTTCTCTACTTCAGCTTCTTTTTTACCCCTGGAAGTCTCAACCTCCCGTGGGCCTTCATTACCTCCGGCGGTCTCTCTCGGCGAGGCCTTGGTCATCCCTTTCGGCGATGTGTCGGTACTGTCTTAGGGTCTTCTGCGGTGGCATCCATTGGAGTCTCAACCCCATGGATTGCACTTTCATCGCCTGCAGTGTTAACTCCCGTGGCATTCCTTCCGCGTGCCTCGATTGCATCGCTGCCAGCGTCATTAGCCTTTTTCGGAGCGATTGACACCTCGGTGAGACAGTCTCAATCGTCGAGCTTCGTTGATGTCAACTTGTTGTTCTTCTTGTGTTTGTATTTTCTCTATTTCGCCTCCTTAATTCATTGTGGAGTCATCTGCGGCATCCTCCGACCTTGCCGCTGCGGTGGAGGGAGTTTCCCCCTCACTCGCGCACCACCGAGTGACTTGGAATGGGGTCACTCGTCTCCAAGCTCCCGGCTGTTTCTATTGAGTGTTCACCCGTTGGGGCGGTGGTAAGACACCTTCAATAGGGGTTGGCTCGACCGGGGTCCCCACTCTCCCGGTTCATCGCCATTTTTCCCTTATTGCCTTCTTCCGAGTGAGTGGGAAGTGGTAGCGGCAACAACGATGGCGATTTGCTGAACCACTCCCATTGGATCAATTTCGGTGTGTTACGGAGGACTCTCCTGGTCCCTCCATCAATCTTTTGCTCGTGAAGGATTCTAGATTCGTGCAATGCTTGCTTTGCATTTGCAACTCTTCTCGTGGCGGCGGACATTCTCGGATCCTCATCACCGCATCGGAGAAGACATCAAGGAGAGGATGTGTGTGTTACGTGTGCCGGAGATAGGGCATATCTTTGGCCTTCTCACGTGCCTCAGCTTCTTCTGCCTATTTCTCCTTTTCCTTATCCTTGAAGATCTGCAGGATATCTGTGCAGTGTTCTTCATCCAGTGCTGGGAGTACAGTGGTCAGTCCAAGGAAGCTCAACAGTTCCTCTTCTTCTTCTATAAACTCAGGCCGTTGGAACTGTTCCCTGGATCGACTCAATTTCCATTTCCTCCACTCTCGCAGACGATTTTGGATGTCTGGGTAAGGTGGGGATAGAATCATCACATCACTATCAGCTCTACCAGCTTCTTCTTGTGTCTCGATTGTTCGGACTACAACTATTTCTTGATTTGCCTCTGTTGATCGCCTTGACAGACTTGGTTGTTTCATCAATTACATCCGAGACTCTACTTCTCCAGCCATCTCCGATATCTGCTCGGTGAGTGGTCGACTCGGCCGGTTTCTCAAGCTCGGAGTGCTTGACAATTCTTCTTCGTCTCCGAGTTTGTACCGAGGAATTTCTGGTCCGAGACGGTTTCCTCTGAGTCTTGGGCGGGGGGCGTGTCTTTGTGTCTTTTTCGAGAAGTCGGCTGTCTTGTCTTGTCGATTCTCCTCTTTTTGACGATCGAAGAAGGTATTTGAGTGTCCTTCTCGACCGCTAACTGGGGGCGGGAGACACACGGCCGCGGGCAGTGACTCTGCTGCGGGGCGGGAGCAAGTTTGACTTTCTTTCTTTGGGGCAACACGATCTTCTTAGCACCTGCAGGGGCGGCTTTCTTCTTGGTGGAGAGGAAACAATTGTATCTTCAGGGTCAGGTGATTCCCCCTCACTCGTCTCGGCTCTCTTTGGCGTAGACTCTCTTCTCGTGCGCCCGAGAGGGTTTGCTCAACATCCTCTTGTTAACATGGAATGCCTTCCCATGTCTAAGAGGGACTCCTTTCACCTCCATCACCGGCCAATCACTAGGCCATATCCTGAGGATCCTCCAAATGAGCCATCTTCCTTGAAGGATTTGTTCCTACGTTCGCGAGTCTGCTGTAGACAAACTCGGCTAGTTTATTTTCTTTTCTCGCTATGATTGCGGCCATTACAATCACTTTGCTTTTGTGATTGGTCAAAGCCGCCAAATTTGATGTCAATACATTTGGCAACTATGTCCAACAACTTGTGATAATCCTCCTTCAAATGATCTCTTGTTTGTCAGTGTATACTATTTTATCAAAGATAGTTGGGCTTGGCTATTTCTTTCCAAGCATCGGCCAGGTTTACATCACCGTTAATCTCGATGCTCCTTCCTGCTGGTAGTGAGCAATGTTCACCAAATCCTTGGCGAGAGATAGTCACCGCTTTCCGTGAACAGATGACTTTATTCCTTCATCATGAATCTCAGCATTCACGTAGAACTGCGCGACCTCCTCCACATAGGTCATCGGATATTCTAACGTCAGAAACGGTTTCAGCCCGGGCGTTTCCAATTTTTCAGCGATTTCTTCACTAGGGTGTCGTCGGACCCCTGTTTCACCATTCCGTCGAAATCCACAGTAGACCCGGTGTGGATTTGCTTCCCTAATTTGACAAAGTCGTAGGTTGGTGCCATTTTTCAGGATTTTATCAAAGAAAAACTAAGAGATTGATTTGAAGATTGATAGGGTTTCGAGAGAATTTTTTGCCTTTGCTTTTGAGAGAAAGAGATGAACAGTTTTGGTAGTGTGAGAGAGAAACGGACGGAAATGGTTTAAGTATGGTTTATGAAAGGACGTGCCGGTGGTTTTTGAAATGTGATCGAAATCAACGGCTTAGATTTTACACACCTATTTAGCATTTAATGTCTCGTCATTGGCAATATCCTTTGGCTACTAGTCTTGCTTTGTTTCTTACTACAGAACCTTCCTCGTTCATCTTATTTCTGAACACCCATTTGGTGCCAATAACATTTTGATGTATGGGTCTTTGCACTAATTCCCATACTTTATTTCTTTCAAACTGATTCAGCTCTTCTTGCATAGCTTGAATCCAATGTGTGTCGTCCAAAGCTTGTGACACATCTTTGGGCTCTATTTGCGAGATGAAGCATGTGAACATGGCTTCTTGTTGAGTTCTGATCTTGTTTTGACACCTTCTCTTATATCTCCAATGACAAGTTACGTGGATGATCTCTCGGCCATCTTACATCGAGTTGGAGTAAGTTAGTGGATTGATCGACTTGCGGTACTGTGTTCTTTGTGGTCGACTCTCTCGTAATCACTTAGCCGCAAATTTTCCAACTGTTTTTGAGATTCACTATCTCATCTTCTTCTCAATTGATAATTCCAAATTTCACTTGACTTGATATAGGGACTCTTACGTATGGTTGGATGATTCACTTATCACCGACTCTTCAATGTCTTCTCCATTTACACTTGGCTCATCGAATACCACATGAATGGATTCTTCCGCAACCATATTTCTTTTGTTGAGTACTCTGTAGGCTTTGCTTTCAATTTGAGTATCCTAAGAAGATACCTTCATCGCTTTAGCATCAAAAGCCTTTAGATTGTCTTTGCCATTGTTGTGGATGAAGCATTTACATCCAAATATTCTCAAATATGCAACATTTGATTTTCTTCCAGTCAAATCTCATAGGGAGTCTTTGTCACCGTCTATTTATCATACATCCTGTTTTGGGTGTAGCAAGTCGTGTTGATTGCTTCACCCAAAATCTTTTTGTAACCCCGCCTTGACTAACATGGTCCTTCTTTGCTTCTTTGAGGGTTCTCGCTCCTTCTTTCGCAACTCCATTCTCTTGTGGAGTTCTTGCTGGCGATAGTTCATGACCAATACCATTCTCAATACAATCTTGAGTTATTATTCCATTGACAAACTCGGTTCCTCTATCTCGATCTTATTTTGATAATGGTTTGACTCTTCTCGTTTTGAATCCTCTTCATCACCGTGTGGTAGTTTTTGTAGAGTTTCTTTCTTCTTACACATGAATATTGTCCATGTATATCTTGAGTAGTCATCTACTACCACCAAGGTGTATTTCTTTCCACTTATCTTTGGCCGGGTTCCACTTTGGGCCAAATAGATCCATATGAAGCGGTGCAATATTCTTGTTGAAGATTGGCATGTCTTTTCTTTGAATGATGACTTGATTTGTTTTCCCTTCGACATGCGTCACATATACTCTCCTTCTTGTATACGAGTCCGAAGTCCGTCCACAAGACTACTTCTTGCAAGTTTGTTAATCGTTTTGAAATTTAGGTGACTCACTTTTTGTGCCACAACCAACTTGATTCACCTTGTGCTCTTTGCTAGTAGACAGTCTTTGGGTGTTGCGATTGACCAATCTACGACATACATATTCTTCTCGTCTACATCCTTGCAAAGACAACTTCATTCGATTCAATATCCTTGATTTGGCATATACCCATGTTAAATCCAACATTGTAACCCTTGTCACAGAGTTTACTGATGCTTAGCAGGTTGAAGTTGAGTCCTTCAACATATGCAACGTATGTGATTTCTAATCCATTCCTCTTGATGGATCTAATGCCTCTTATTTCACCAGGAGCTTCATTTCCTCCAAATATTACTTTTGCTCCTTTTACTTCCTTGAATTTTGACAGATTTTTCTTGTTTCTGTCGTATGTGTCCGGAAACACCACTATCCATGTACCAGGTTCCTTGGCACTCGATTGTTCCTTGAACCCGCAATCAAGGAAATTAAGTTTTAGGTACCCATACTTGTGCGGTCCCGAGGGGTTAGAATTGTAAGATGATCCAACCAACCTATAGCCAAATGATTTGACTCTAAGGGTTGCCATCTATCGATGCCATAATCATAATTAATCCTGGCAAATTTCTTGGGGATTTTAGGTTCATACAAATTGTCTCTTTCGTCTGTATGCCTTCATATGTGTTTTAGCAATTGCCTTTCTTGGGTAATTGTGGTGTCTTTGAGTGTAGTGCCTAGGTGCATATGTGTCTTTGATGAAAGCTCTTAAACTTTTGGAATGGCCTTTCTTGAGTTCTAGGCCTTTGCCATTTGGGCTTATATTCCATAAGTCTATCTTTGATAGTTCACATTATTCCAATCACTTGGCTTGGATATTTTCTACCATCCCCATCATATGTATTTCTCTTATAAATTTTATGGGGTTTTTGGTAGCTCTGCTTCTTCTTTTTCTGAGTATTTTTGTTTGGAGTTTCTTTGAGGAACTCGTGAATCTCTTCTCACTTGTCCTTTCAGCGCACTCAACCGGTCATTTTTCCTTTTCCTTTATAACCAAGGCCGCTTTGCTTGTTATTGTGTTTTGGAGTGAATGTATGTGCAACATTTAGAGTTTTGGATTTTTAGACTCTTCATGGCTTGAAGATCCTTTTTCCAAAATTACTTTTGAGGTTTGACTTAGCACGAGAGAATTAAATCCTAAGCTTTGTCTTGTCTCCACATTCTCTTTGACTCAAAATAAGATCATTCAATGATTTAGATGCCTTAGTGAATGAGGCAATAACATTCTTGAGGTCATTCTCCCTCTTCTCTATAGCGGCAATTTCTTTATTAATTTAGCATTTGCACCTTTAAACTTTCATTCTCATCGGCTATTTGACTTAGAGTACTCGGCTCCTTAGTCGACTTTGAGTGTTGACTCTTGAGTAGGTTGTTTTCCTCATTCAATAGTGTTTGTGAGGATTTAATGTGTTCAAAATCTTTCATCATTTTGCCTAATGAATCATAAAGATCAGTGGGTGATGAAGTGTGTGTGTCACGATCACTATCACTAGAGTCCGAGTTTGATGAGTTAGAGTGTACCTCATCTTCTTGGTCGAGTTGATCTTGTTCCTTGGCCATCAAGCGGATCGGGGCTTCTTCTTCGAGTCACTTGAGTAGTCGGCTTCACTTTCTCTCGAATCACCGTCTCTCTTGACTTGGTTGTTTCGGCATTCTCTGCAGCCATCATTGCCTTTTTCTTTTCTTGTCTTCTTTCTCTCAAGACCTTTCTTTCTTCTTCATTCCTGTATTTGTTGACTACGAGGATATGAGCGATCAATAATGGCATAGTGACCTGGTTGTCTACAGTTCAACATAGATATTCACCTTTTGATCGACTCTTTCCATTCTTGGATTGTCACCCTTTGATACTCAACTTTTTGATGATATGTTCTCTTGGTTGGCCTATCTTCCCTTGATTTGGAGGGAGCCGAGTGTCTTCTCGAAGATTCACCCTTTCCTCTCTTGTAGTTCTTATTGAAGAACTTGTTGAACCTCTTAACTATCAGGGCTATTTCTTCGGGATCAATGACTTCTTTGACCTCGGCTCTCTTCCCATCTTTAACAATTAGAGCGGCGAGTTTTGGGTACAATTGTCTCTTCCTGGTTTTTCTTCTCGGCTCAAACTCGTAGGCTTTGAGGTCCGAGAATAATTCTGGTTGGATGTCTTTGATAGGTCCATGGAATGTCTCGATGCCATGACCTTCATTTCCCATTCACCGAAGATTTTTTAGGATCTTCATACACATTTCCTTCTGTGTACATTCCTTTCCAAGTGCGAACGACTCATTTGTGATTTACGTGAACCGAGCATCCATTGATCCAGGTTTTCTCCGAGATCATTTTGAAGTTCTCAAATTTACGTACGACCATGATAATTTGTTTTCTTTGATTTGCTCTAAGCCTTCACAAATCAATGTTAGCTTGTCCCGATTTCTTTAGCCGTTTTGCAAGATTTGACTTTATTGAACATGGCTTTGTCCAAGGTTTTGTAAAGAATGTCCTTGGCTACATTGTCTAGGTTGTATCTTTTTTTGTCATCATTTGTCCACTCAGTTCTTGGTTTTTCAACCATGACCGGTGCAGGGAGCAACATCCTCTTCTCCTTCACCGCAGCTCTTCTTACAATGTGTTCACCTTTAAGATTTGCGGTGGCCCATCTTCTATTACTATCCACATCTCATCATGTAATCTTTGATAGATGAGCCTGCATACGAATTTTTCAATCATCAAATTCTTCAATTGTGAACATAGGGATGCGTGTCAAATTTGCTTCCATGATAATGACTTTTAATGATAAAAAGAGTTTTGAAGGTTTAAGTACTAAAGCAGACTTTGAAAAGTTTGGAGATCTAGTTCAAGAACTGGTGCGGAGGGTTCAATGAACCAACCGCTCTGATACCACTTGTAGGTCCCAAGGGGTGTAAGTGTAAGGTTTAGAAGGGGGTTGAATAAACCTTACCAAATTTTCGTTTTAGTCCTTTTAAATATTCGAGTTAATACTACACAAAGTGTGTTTGAGGGGCACCAAGTTAGTCAATCAAGAGAGTTAGTCTCTCAACAAACTCAATCGAGCTGTTGATGGATTAACTCACCGTTGAGTCTAAATTAACTCAATTTGTGGTTTTGTTTTTCAGCGGAAGACTTAACACCCTTAAGTTTGATTAAGCAAGGATTTAGTGCTTGATTTAGTACTTATAGATTATCAAGTGGATAGCAGATATGTCGTGAGAATTAAACAATTAAGATGCGAGAAATTAAAGTCTTTGAAATGTAAATGACACAATGAAATTTTTATAGAGGTTCGAAGATGGGGTAATTCTTCTACTCCTCTCTTCTCCAACTCCTGGAGGAATCCACTAGGTAATGATCGATATACAAAGTGGTAACAGTCCAGATACAAGTCTTGATCACACACGGTGACTTGATCCTTTGGGACTCGATCTGAGACGCCTTGATCACTCACCTGGCTTCTCGTGCGACTCGAACTTCTTCACAGGCGGCTGCCTTGCTACTACAGCTCACTTGCTCAAGCTCTTTGGATTTGATCACGAAGCCCTCCAAAAGCTTAAGACTTGGTTCGATCTTGAACCTTCCTACAATCCTTCGTGGAATGTAGACCCCTTGATTTTTCAGTGTTTTCCTCTTCAACTTATTGAAGTTATCTTTCCTTCACAGGTGAGTGTTGGATTGATGTTCTTCGTAGTGTAGGCTTGAGGATTGAGAATGTTTCAGATTTTCTAATAATTGCTTGAACGTTGTTTTGTTCAGGTCTGTAACTTGTGTCACTCTTGTTTTTTTTTCTCAAATAAACTCCTCAGCCTTTTATAGTGATCTTTCAAAAATTTGCCCGTTGAAGAGATAGGCTTATTTTTGAAAGTCACTTGCAGTCGTTGGCTTGTCTTGTTGCGATCCTTGGAATTGCCATTTCCTCGTATGAATTGTCCTTTCACCTTTTGAGTTCGACACGGTGTAGTGCTTCCCATTGGTTCATTCCTTTTGCACGCTTCGGGGTGAGCACTCCGAGAAAGGTGGTATGGAGATATTACTTGTTTAAGTAATTCTCTTGATTTACTCGTGCAACGGATCTTTTCGATTATGTCGACTTGACCGCATTTCTTTGCTTTCCCCAGGTGACTTAGAGTCGACTTCCAATCATTGGATGACTCTTCTCGTCACTTCAACTTGAGACTTGGCTTTTCTCGAGTTGACTTGACGATCTCCACTCACCGCATCTCACCGCTTCTTCTTGATAGAGTTCCCGTCTACTCTTCTTTGCCATACTCAAATTTGTCTCGCAATGAGTCTTCCTTTCTAGTCTTGATTGTCTTCTTGCATGTTAGGTCGTAGGCGACTTAACTCGGCAGCCGGCTCTAATTTTTACAATGCATTTTACAACAAGAATTGGGGTGCCAACTTCCTATTCTAAGTTTTACATGGCATTCATCAAAATCTAAACAATAAATTTCCTAACATCGGTCCTGTACACTATAAAAAAGGAGTTCAGCATCTTGAAGAGATTATCGAGAAAAACACCATTGAGCTATAATATTCTTCAAGAAATCTATTGTTTGATAATTCTTATTCTTCGGGAGAATAAGGTGAAAGATATATAGCATGGATCGACTCAACCGTTCAAGGGATTTGAAGTTGGAGGGATTCCAACAAGGTTGAGGTTTTGGAAGATTCGATCAGAGTATTAGTTTTATACGAGTGTTGGTGAATTGATAAAGAGGGAGTCTTTATGCTTTTCATGAGGATATTTGTAATAAACATTGCTTTTCTAATATTGAATTGTTTCTTCTCTGGGTGTGGCCTCGTGCATTAAGATTGAGGAATCTAAGCACGTTAAAAATCACCGTGTTATTTTTATTCCGCTGTGTACATGTATTGTTTGGTTCAGTGTTACAACATTGACATACAACACCATAAGAATCTGATCTGTTTAAAGTTTTTAAGGCCTCAGATTCTATCACTCTAGTTTTTATTTTTTATAACTAGCCCGAACCTTAAGGTTTTGTAATTTTAATTCACCAATATTAATAGTAAATGCGACAGTTGCAGGGTTCTGAAAACCACAAGCAGTGTTGTTCCAAAATCATAAAGTGATTAACGTGCGGCATTGTAAATCATAAATGGGTAAATTCGACCTGATTGAAATCGTTATACAAGACAAATTCCGTTGCATGATAGGGTTTTGAACACCACCTATATTTAATACAGTTTCTTATGCATACTCATGCAAGTGTTTTAAAAAGGCCAATTTTAAAATCAAATGCTTCGAGCATACTCATTGTATCCCTTATATTCTTTTGTTGGTACATTTAATGTTTTAGAGTTTAATGCATGTTTTGACTGATATTAATAGCATGCAAATACGTGTAGTTTAATCTGAAATGTTTGTGGTTTTTGTTTGATATATATTTTCTCTCCATAGGTTACACGGTCCATTGGTGATGATGATCTGAAGCCTTTTGTAATTGCGGAACCTGAGATAACGTAACTGAAACCGTACTATCATCTGAAGATGAATATATAGTAAGTTCCCAATAATGCTATCAAATTATAGCATGTCCCATGGTTACACAACTTTGTTTATTTTTGTGGCCTGTGCTCGTCCATTTTGGCGAGATTATTGTGCACATGCCATTAACATGCACAATGATGAAAAGTTTCAAGATGCGCTAAAATGTTCACTTCAATGAACGTAAAAATTGAATCTTATTAAACACACAATTTTTTAGTTCTCGTATTCCTTGTTTTATAACTAATGTGTTCATGATTGTCAGATGTGGAAATTTCCAATGTTTCATTATGACCTTAAGAAACTACTTTAAACTTACAAAAGCGTATGCATGAAGGGTTTTTCTGTGAAAGCTGAGAATAACGAGTATAACCTTTTAGGTAATGGTGAGTGACGGACTGTGGAATGTTATGAGCAACATAGATGTCGTAAATATAATCACAGATACCGTAAATGAGCCTGGAATATGCTCAAAGAGACTGGCGACTGAAGCTGCTGGACGTGGCAGCAAAGATAATATTACAGTTAATGTCATCTTTCTGCGTCCTGTTTCTACAACAGAGAGGATTTACTAGCTTCGACAACTATTTATTCTCCAGAAATTGAAGAAAACTGGAATCAGTAAAACCTCTTAGGCCCAATCTATCCATAATTTTTGTACAATATAACTTATTCATTAGAATAATATTTATTTATAGAATATTTGAATGATAGTTTCTTGGATTCATAGCAATTGCGTGGAACTTTTTATGTGCTTCTTTGTGGGTAAATATATTAAACATCTTTTGAGTTCTTAGTGACAAACAACACTTTGTTAGCATGGGGAATTTTATTTTTGTTTTATTTTTCATATATAGACTTTAGCAAAATATAAAATAGATGCACGACACGGCTTCATAAGTTTATATAAGCTGTTTTGGGAAGTTTAGAGTGAAAAATGAACCAGGGCAACATCTTGGCCTAATGTTGTTATTTGTTTTTGCTTTTTATGTTTTTGGTAAATGCTATTATGTACTTACCATACTCGTTGAGAGGGATTGCAAAAAATGGGAAAAGGGAGATTATCTGGTAACTAAAATCAAAATCCGAAAGTAAATGGCAATTAAACTCAATTACGTATAAGAAGATCTGATATGTAATTTAGTTCAGTTTACATGAGATTTACTAATGTCTTTGTCCAACATTATTTTAATATATGCTTGATTATATGTAAAGTCCTCAGTTATTATAACAAATTACTTCAAAGCAATGACAGGGAAACTAAATATAATTTCTGTTTTTTTCTATTTTACTTTTAAATGATTAAAATAAAATTTTTATTTGTTATTTAAATGAAGTACAAAGAAAGTACGACTTGGATAATAGATACAAGACACGACGTAATAAAACAAACGTCGTAGAGTTTTTGATACATGTAAAGAAAAAGGTTAAGTCAAACATAGTATAGATACGATAAATAGTATCGTACGGAAAAATATAGATACTATAACGGTTTAAGTCTTTTTAACATAGTCCCAACTCTCAGGTAGTCATGTTCTAGAAACAAAGCAATAAATCATCAAAAAGCCTTGCACTTGGATTACATAAGGTGTGATCCATATTGAATGTTGTATGGACAATCTATGGTTCTTTCTTAATGTTATTATTTCATTTACCAAACAAATTATACATATCCATTGGAAATTATGGTAGTCTGTTCACATCATTCAAAGAAATTTGTGTGATATGCAACTGAGATATCGTCAATTTCCACTTGTAATTAAGAGTAACAATATCATTTATTACATCATGACTTTTATGAAAGACTACTTAGTAAGTGAGCTTTTTGGATGCAAGTAAATTTCAATGTAAGAATCTAATTATTTCAAAGATAGCTGTCAATCTCAACTTGTTGTTCTCACATCTTCTTGTTTTCTTCTCATTTAGACAATAATAGTCAACCATTTAAGATTTTCAAAGCCTTAAAATCAAGTAAGGATAAGAGATGCATAAACAGAGTTGTAATTTGTAAAATTGGCATTTCAGGCATAAAATTTGATGCCATTATGAGCTTTTCAGTTTACTACATTGCTTTCCTATAAATTGCACACATTTATGCACTTGAAAAACACCATACCACTAAGCCTTTTTTAAAGAAGAAAAAAAGGAAAACAAAGTTGCAAGAACTTTCATACTTCTTTTTTCCATGGAGTTCCCTGGTTCCAATGGTGATAACCAAGCATCTATTTATGGTTTTTCAAGCAAGAACATGACGAAAATCCCAACCCCTCATCTCCTGAAATCCCTCAGCCAATGGAGGCTCCCCAGATGGTAATTGCTGATAATGACCATGAATATGACTGCAAATATTGTGACAAGAAGTTCTCCAACAAACAAGCGCTAGGAGGGCACCAAAATGCACATAAAGTCGAACGTGCAATGGAGAAAAATGCACGCGAATTGCACGAAAACCATTTTGCTAGTTATTTTGGTGGTAGTTCATCCCATTATCAAGGATTGTCTACCACCCCATTCCTTGGTTCTTACATGAATAGATCTCATGATTTTGTTAGCAGGCCGTTTTATAACTATCCTTATAATGCTTCTTCTCAACAACATGGGATTAAAATCGGTTATAATGCTCATCCAGGGCTTCCATTGGCTGGTGATCCTTATGCGCTTCCTCCACCCATGCCTGGATTTAACAATATATACTCTGGATGGGGTGCACTTGGACCAATAATTCCTCAGTTTCCGGGGCAGAGTTCATATAACATGCAAACCAATGGTTTAAATCTTCAGCTTCTGAATACCGCAACGAGGAGTTCGAGTTCTAGGCGTTTATATCACGACATGTTAGGTTTTCCTGTACCAAGAATCAGGCCTGCAGAAAGAAACATTGGAGGAGGGAAAAATGAGAACATTGGAGGAGGACAAAATGAGAATTCGATGAATGATCCTGAGAATCAACAAGTTGGAGATGAGGATATGGATCTATCTCTTAAGTTGTGATCTGTACTTTTATGTTAATCTTTGTTATGTTTAGTATTCTTATTGTCTGGTTTAGAGTTTGTATATATCAATTTCCATAGTTTCACAACTTTTGCATGTGTTATAAAGATGAGCATTAATGATTTATACTTTGATTGTCTATTTTTCTTTCTATGATTTAATTAGCTTACTTTCATTTATGTCCATTACTTCAAGGAATAAGATGATTGTTGCGGACGTACCTAAACAGTTAAATCTGATTATTGGTAACATTATTAGTTTGAATTCCAACATGTTGCTCAAATTGGATCGTAAGCATATATAGTTGTTGTCATTGGCTAATAAAAATAACATTAAATTGTGGGTTGCTATCCAGGCGATTTATAATAATTAGGCACCTCACTTGAATGCTAGGCGTGGATGTTTAAGCCATTTTTGCTTAGACTTTTTGATATTTCTTATATATCTAAAAAAATCACAATAATTAATATGCTACTTAATTACTGTTCATTGTTCGAACTTTTCATTTTCTTGAGTAAAGCTCACAATATAAATGGAAAATTGCATAATGTTTTCCAAGAGAAAACTGCAAATCTGGTCTTGTATTTATAGAGGTGTTATAATATTAGTCCTGTGGTAATTTCTCCCCCAACGGAAAAAACAATTTTAATCTTGTAATAATTAGCCTTTAACATTTTTAGTCTTATACTTTTCAGTTGTGGTAGTATCGGGCTAATTAGTAAAAACTATATAATGCGCCAAATTTGCACGTATTTTGGTATTTTCATAATTATGAAATAATTCATTTAGAACTCGTATCTCTGATTTTGATGTGGATTGGTAATTCTAAAACAGACAAATTCATATCTAATTACAAATGTACAACTTTGAAACTTGGACATCAAAATACATTGATGAGTACGGAAGATAATTTATGTTAATATAAAAAAAGTACATTAATATATATTATAATTTCCTATATGTAAAAAAACTATTATGAATAGAATTTCATATTAAATAAAAATTAATTTTATTCTTACATAATATATAATGCTATGTTTGAATATTTTTAATATATATAATATTAGGATACATATTTTGAGATAATTTTTCCAATTAAAATAAGTATTTATTAATTAAATTTAATTAACTTAAAGAAAATTATATATAATTATTAAGGATTGGTCTCTGCCGATATAACAACTTTATATATATATAAATAAATTTCATAAATTGTGAAGCCCCGATTTTTCCGAAGCTATTAGTTGAATCTTATTGTTGTTTAAGCTTTCGATCGACTATTTTACCGCGTCATTTTGACGGGTAATTAATAATAATATATACATTTTTGTATTTTATTTCATTTTATTTAATTGCTTGTAATCATGATCATCATTAATTCTATTTCTCATTTATGATCACTTGATTGATCATTATTACTATTTTTGTATTTATTAGTCACCTTAGAATTTTAAGAGACTATTTATTTTGGAGACTTTTACCTTATAGAATTAAGACTTTAATTTAGTTTAAGTGATCATGAGACTTACAAGTGATCAAGGGAATCACTAATTATTTTGGAGATTGATATATTTCATCTATTATCATCAAAATTGGGACAAAAAAAAAATATATGGAATTACCATTTTACCCTCATAGTGGACGGCCATGATGGATATTTTGGGATAAAAATATCATCCAACTCTTGTACACATACACCATATATTAGTCATCTTGTGTATAATTATATCATTAATTCAAACATTATACACATCATCTTATACACCAATTCTTTATTACTATTTTCCCCAACTTATTCCCACTTAACCAACATTCTTCTTATTCCTCTCAAATTCAAATTGACCCACACTTTGACTTGCATTTTTGTCTCCATGCAAGAGACAAATTACAAGACACAATTTGAACAAAAATTTCTCTCTTCCTCTCTCACTTGGGCGGCCATTATGGCATTTTACACAAAAATTTCATTTCATTTCTCATCAACACATTCTAACACTCAAAGCCTTTCTCCTCCTTCTCTCTAAAAACTCCCAACTTCTCTCTATTCTTTCTTTCACTTTCTTCTTCCATACTTAGAAAATTTTCAACATTTTCCTCCCTATCCTTCATAAAAATCGAACCACTATACTAAAAGGTAAGAAATTTTAGCTTCAATCCATTTTTGGATATCACATTGTTCATCTCTTCCACCTTCTTAACTTAAGTTTAAATTTGGTTTTGGAGGTACATTTAGAAGACTTTGAAGGTTAGAGCTTGACAATATTTTGAAGAAGGACCTCAAGCTTGAAGAAGAAAAATAGTAGAGAAAATTTGACTACAAGGTAAGAATTGTGTACTAGACCCCTTCTTTCCTACTCTTCCTATTTTTTTCAAATTTTAACACCCCTTTTTCATTTTTGAGAAATAGGGGCTGACCTTAGGAGATTTTTGGAGTTGAGCCAAATTTCCAATTTTTGAGCTTCAACTAGTCTCCAAACATCTACTACACAAGGTAAAGTGTAGTCCTTTTCATTTCCTTAATTCCTTCTTTTCTCCTTAATTTTTCTCTCATTTTTCTAACTCCAAATTTTGATATTTTCTTGACTTAGGGGCTGACCTAAGAAGCCTCATCCAAAAAAATTGTGCAATTATCCTTTTATTTCACAATTTCCAAAATTAAGGTGGGTGGAAAATTATTTTTCCAACTTTTAGGTGTTTTATTAAAATGCATGTAGAAAATTTGATCATGAGCCTTGAGATATATATAATCTATGTATTGCATGTCAATTTTATATATCAAATCATAAAAATTCTCAAGAGTTGCTCAAAATTACTATTTATTGAATTTTAGGTGCATGCATGTACACTTTAATGCTTTAATTGATGAATTCTTGTATGTATTGGACATGCATGTGTATGATCTTTAAAATCTATGTTTTGGATGACTTATAACCTGGAAAAGTCGAGCATAATTGATTAAATTTCAATTTTTGACTTAAAAATGCAAAAATGGAAAGTTGGTGGACTAAATTGCAAGAAAATAAAAGTTAAGGGACCCCTCTGCAAATTTCGAAATTTGGGACTGTACTCAGGTTCAAAAATGACTTTTGGACATTTTAATAATGTTTTAAGAGTTTTAAGATAAATAAAATCAACCTTTAAAAGGCCAAGGACTAGATTGTAAAATTTTGAAAGTTTAAGGGCTACTTTGCAATTTTTAAAAACTGTACCAGACCTAAACTTTATAAATTGAAATTTTTACTTTTAAGTTACTGGGAATCCCATATTTTAAAAGTATTCCAAAAATCCAAGTGGTTAGGGCTTGGAAAACAATTTTACTAAAAATGAGGGACTAATGTGAAAATATTAAACTTGAGGACCCAAATGAAATTTCCAGGAATTATGCAGCCCATGCACCTGGAAATACTAACTTAACTATAACTTAATTATATTTTGGACCCAAGGTTCAAATTTCATAACAATTGGACCCCTAAAAGCCTTAAAGGCAATTATTTTAAAATGGGACAAAAATGATATTTTCAAAAGTTGAAGGACCTACACATATTGCTTTTAAAAACTGCTTTTGTCCCAATATCCTACCAACCTTAGTGACATTTTCCAACTGGAATCACATTAAAAGCCCTTCCGGTTTGTGAGTTCCGAATTTTTAAAACTTAAGGTCCGAATTGACAATTTTTACAAATTTGGGGCCAATGTGAGATTTTTATAAAAACTCGACCATAAAACATTAAAAACCTGAATCTCTGGACAATTTGGAGAATTTAGGAACTGACCTCATAATTTTTCAAGGTCGGGATATTTATTTATTCAATTTTTAACCCCAAAAGTGTTGGTTTTTACAAAACGGGGCTAAATTACAATTTTTCTTTTATAAAGGAACTAACTCAAATTATTTTATCTTTTACTAAAATTGCCCTGGACCCTCTGACTTGGAGATTTAATTAAAGTATTTTATTTTCCCAAAAACCCTTGACTTATCGGATCAATTTGACCGATTAATACCCGATCGCGGGCGACTCCTCGCCTTGCGATTTTGAATCTATAACGGGACTTATGTTCCACCCAATTCTTATTCAAGATATCGAAGGTTGCTTATCCTTCCGATAATCATCTTCATCCATAAACTCCACCAACGCCATAATTGCCACTCGCGTTTTTTCAAAAATTCTCCTAAATCGCTTCCCTGAATCAATAATACTCATTGCTGGTTGATCGCTGTAATTGTAATTACCTTCCCGCTGCGAGTCAACTTGGTGTGTCGAGCTCACGATCGGAATGGATACGTCGGGGATGGAACCGGCAGCTCGGCCGCTATTCCACTCTTCCGGCCCCATCGTCCTAATCCCGCAACGAGGGACGGAGTTTGTCCAAGGGAAGCGGGTCGTAATCGAGGTATAATCATGATTATGACAGATCCGAGCCTCGCCAGGCTCTCTCGGGATTTTGTCTTTGCCTACGGAGCGATAAGGTGCGGTCTTGGACCATACTTGACCGGGAGTTACAAGGAAGAACGAAAGAGTCGCTGTCGATCCACACGATTCCGGGAGTTATCGTCCCGTTTTGGTTGGCGTTACATTCCGTGCGCAACCGCTACCTTTTTGCATTGGTTGGCGCTACAAGTCCGTACGCAACCATTAATTGCCATGCATAGGATTGGCGTTACACTTCCGTACGCAATCCTACCTGTCTTGACTGTATCACATAGTGCCTGTGTGACCATGAACTGTTTTCTTAAACTGTATAATTATATTATTTAAATAATTTATCACGACGCTTGTGAACTGTGTGTGAAACCATGCATCATACTCACGCGTTTTCGTATAACTGCTTTCTCACATTAACTATATTACGCCACACTCGCATTACGATCACCCCATCCATCGAGATTTTTGTCTCATCCCGCTGTTTTCTAACCTTAGATGAGGATTTATTTGGGGATCTTTGAACCGCTCTGGATTGAGAACTTGTACTACGCTTGTTGGATTTACTGCTTCTTGTTGTTGATCGAACTCTTTTCTTATTATGTTGTTGTTGGACTTTTGTATCCTAATCAATTCGGGTTTGTAATTGAGGGGCGTATGACCCTTTGACGTTAAGTTACTACCTTGTTGAATTTCGGATTGTAATTTGGTGATGGAATGTAGACTTTAAGTGATAACTTGTATCTGTTATTTATTTCCGCTGCTATTTAGACTCTGTTTTATTGGGTTCTCATTGGTATTGTCTGGACTGTTAGTCCATTTGTATTTAAGTTGTGAATCGTTCGTCGCGTCCCGTTTGGGGTGTGACAGTAAGAGTGGTATCAGAGCTCGGCTAGTAAGATGGAAACTTACACCGAGCTGACCCAGGATAGGACCCTCGGTCTGTGTTTTGGGTAGTACCGCGACTTGACTCATTAAGTGTGAAATCGATTTCAAATTGGCATAGAACCGTCTTATTGATATTTGAACTAAGTTAGAATGCATACTTTGAGATTCATAATCATACTTGTCTTGACTTAGTTGATTTTGACTGATTTCCCTTACTCGTTCTTCCTTGATCTTTCTTATCTTTCCTCTACCTTTAACTGATCCGCCTTAGTTTGTTTTATCAGGATGGAGCCGACGCCGCCTACGTGGTGGGATGTATTCCATGCCCGTCTTTGGCCGAGAATATTACCGGGCACCGATGATTCATTGGCACCGGAAAGCGAACGCACGACCATAGAACTAGCCCGGAGCGCCAACGCAAGAGACTGACTCGGCGCTTGGCGATAAGCCAAGATGAGAAGAACGAATCGACCACTTTGTCATCAAGGACCGCGATAACACCATAAGAGCGCGGGAGGACCAAATATAGAGTATCCAGGAGCGCCTGGATAACATGAGGGAGAAAATGAAGAGGACGAGCGACGGTCGCCAAAAATGGGAGATTGATGCCCGTCTATCCCGTAGTACTACCGTCCAATTAACAAAACTAATTAAATATAAAAGTACAATCATACCCTTATAATCCAAAAATAACAAAAGAGATCTACACCATCAAAAATTTAAATCAAGGGTCCATAGGTGTTCTTGTGGACTAACCTAAAGGGGTTGATCTCATATGAACCAATCCCTATATATATATATATATATATAAGGTTAGGATCAAATGTGGCAGGGGACTTACGTTTGACAGTGTGGATTAATTCAATCTATTAATTCAACAAATCTAAAGGTTCGGTGTTTTTTCCGATTTTTTATTTATTTATTTAGTTTTCACCCAATTAAGGGCATAACTGTCTTTTTATTTGTAAAATAAAGCAGTTACCTTTGGTAATTATTCATCCCAATGATTTTTCTGGGATTTGATTTTATGATTGTTCCCGCTTTCCATTCACTTGCGGTTTACGTGAGTTAAACAATGACGCACTGTTAGATATGAAATGATGCACAATAAGTTATTAAATGGTGCACAGTTCATCTACTAAAATGGTGCATAATTAAGTTATGGAAATGTAATCTTTATCACATCCATGATTGTAGTGCATCATTATGGGAAGGTGGTTACACCATTTTGTCTTTATAGGATTTTAGATGATGTACAATTAGTTATAAAACAATGCAATTGTTAGATATAAAATGGTGCACAATTCGATTATTAAATGATGCACGTTCAATTATTAGTGGTGCACGATTAAGTAATGGAAACGTGATCTTAATCACATCCATGATTGTAGGGTGTCATTATGGGAAGATGGTTACATTATTTTGTCTTTATAGTTCTTTTAGATGATGTATAATTAGTTATACAATGATGCACTGTTAGATATAAAATGGTGTACAATTCAGTTATTAAATGGGAATATGGTTATACCATATTGTCCTTATAGTTCTTTTTAGATGAGGTACAATTAGTTATACAATGATGCACTGTTAGATATAAAATGATGCACAGTTCCGTTATTAAATGTGAAGATGATTACACCATTTTGTCTTTATAGTTCCTTTAGATGATTTATGATGGACTGTTAGATATAAAATGGTGTATAGTTCAACTATTAAAATGGTGCACAATTCATTCATGGAAACATGATATTAATCAATCCCTTAATTCTAAAGGCATGATTTTATGGCATTTTACTAGTTAATATTATGTCATTTCCACCTATTAATTAATTGATAAATCAACTATTTTTAATAGCAATCTGGACCATTGAATAAAATATGCGGATGGATGGGATCAATCCACTCTACCACACGGTAAGAGACTGCCACACGAGGTCCCATCTCTCTCTCTATATATATATATATATATATATATATATATATATATTATTAAATTACAAAGCTACTTACAGAAAAAATAATAAATTGTGTACGTACCATCGCATAATTCTGAATGAGTCGGATAGGGAGATTTGTGAAAGAAACTATTGTCTACCAGTTGTCCAATTAAGTGATAATTCCAATTTTTAAGTTGAATTGACAATAATAACGAAATTAAAAATAGAAAACAGAGTGTGATACTTTGCCACATTCTATATTAGATACAATCTGTTTAAATATCAATGAAAATAGGTTCCAAGTTAAAATATCGATATATGAGTACTAATACATTTGTTTTTATATAAAAGCTAATTGACAAGAATTACAGAACTAATTATAGTAAAATATGGTATATGAGATAATTTAATTTTAGTCTATAAATAAGATGTATATTAATCATAGTAAAATTAACAAATTGTTACTTACCACATTAGTTTTGGTACTCAATTGGATGATAAAATAATGATATAATAAATACAAAATGAATATGCTAAATAAAAATTATAAATATTTTATATTATAATTTGATGCAATAATATTTGATGATTATAAATGTTAGATTTTTTCAGCATTCGATACGCTCAACTGCTAAGCATAAACGAACATATTTCTTTGTTGATCGATTAGCGAAGCTTCATTATATGAGAATTGTATGTGAATTAACTTATGTTTTTTTATTATATTAGTTCAAGAAAGAGACTTTATATATTCTTATTAATCACAATTTTCAGGTCTAGAAATGATATTGATATTCAGTATATATGGTTACGGAGATTAATCTAACGAAAATACTTTTGGCAGTTAAATTTAATTTGACAATTTGTAAATTATATTCATTCATAAATATTTTTTATGAAAGCTCGATAAATTTATATGATATTTTATGTGAAGAAAATATTTAACTAACAATGTGAAGAATTTATTTTTTTCCGAACAATACAAGCTCAATATGAAAATATGTACATATTTCTCACACACAAACACACAAATATATATAATATTATTTATAGAGAGGTTGAATACATGTGTGTGTGAGAGATCGATATAGATAGATAGAGTTGAAATATATATAGATAAACATAGATTGTGAGATAAATAGAATTATATAAACAAGGTGAATTTGAGATTTAAGTTTATATGAAAATATAACTTTGAATCATTAATAGATAGATTTTTGATATTATTTACTTTATATAATATTATTATAAAACTATAAAGTAATAAATATCCATTAATATTAATAGATATTTGTATTATAAAATTATAATATTAAATAAAAATACACGTGCAATGCACGAGCAGGTTACTAGTTTAAGTAAAGAAAAAAACACGACTCCGGATAATAGATACTAGACACAACAAACTAGACACAACATAATAAAAAAAACATAGTGAAGTTTCGATATGTGTAAAGCAAAATCTTAAGTCAAATTTGAAAGTATAGATACGATAAAGGTATCTTACAAAAAAGTATGGATATTAAAATGATATTTAATTTTTAAATATGTTTAACATAGTCATCTCAAGTAGTCATCTTCCAGAAATAAAACCAATAAAAAAAGCCTTGCACTTGCATTACATATGTCTTGATCCACAATGAATGCTGTACGAACAATCTTCAGCACTTTCCCAATGTTATTATTTCACTGCACCAAACAAGTTATACACATCTGAATTTATGGTAGTCTGTTCTCATCATTCAAAGAACATTTGTGTAATATGCAATTGAGATAGTCAACCTCTTTTTTAAGGTTTTCAAAATCTTAAAAGTCAAGAAGGGACAAGAGACATGCATAAGCATAGTTGTAAACATGCATTTCAAAGTCTGGCTCAAACTGTCTCTGATATTTTCCATCTTTGTTCTATACAATTTCATTTTCATTCTCCAATCCTCCTTTAATAAATTGCTCAGGTTTATGCTCTTGAGAAAAACCACATCACTCAGTGTTTTTTCAAACATGAAAAAAAATTTGTAAAACTTTCATACATTTTCTTTTCTCCATGGAGTTCCCTCGTTCCAATGTTGATAACTAAGCAACCTTTTTTATGTATCAAGCAAAAACATTCAAGAAAATCCCGACCCATTTTCCCCTGAAATTCCTCAGCCAATGGAGGCTCCCACATGACTATTGCTGATCTTGCCCGTGAATACGACTACAAATATTGTCCAAAAATTAAGATGGCACCAAAATGCACATAAGTTGAACGTGCAATGGAGAAAAACGCATGCAATTCTCCACCCATTTTCTTGGTTCTTGTTTTGCATGTTTTTTTGTGTGATTTTTAGGCAATTTTTATTTTTCTTGTGTGTGACTGTGCGTATTTTTGTGTTTTTTCATCCCGTTTTATAGTATCGTATTTTACGTAAGGTATTTTTGTCAATTTTGTAGGTTTTCGTTAAAAGAAATTTCAAAAATGGGATAAAACGGGCATTAAGGGCGGATGACGGTCTGGAAAAACGCTCATGTGCGCGCACAGGGAAGGGTGCGCGGCGCGCACGTGAGACAGTGGAGGAAACAAAGCGTGCGGCGCGCATCGTTAAGCTTGACGGAAATGTGCGCGCCGCGCACGAGTGCGCAGACGCACACGCAAGGCACGCGCGCACGCGAGGAAGGCCGTACCATCCATGTGCGCGACGCGCACAATGTGCATGGGCGTACACTGTTTGAACATTCCAGAATTTTATTCGTTTTTCCTTCTTCTTTTTTGGATTCTTCCACCTTGTATAGGGTTTTGGGCTTATAAATAGCACTTGGGGGATCCATAATTTTGCACATTTTCATTACTTAGCACTTTTAAACTTTAGCTTTTTTGTATTTTTCTCTTTCATTCATCATTGGGATTGCTTGGGTTCTTCCCATTGAAGTTATTTTTGCGGTTTAATCAAAGCGTAATATTTCTTCACCTCTTTTGTCTGATTTCAATTATTGGGTGATTATTGTTGTTTATGATTATTTTCTTTCTTTCAATTGAGATTATGACCCCATCCCAAGCATGAACTAATTTTCTTGTTCTAGGATTATGATGATTTGATTAAAACAAACAAGCATAAGTATTGACTAATTAATTTGCTTTACTGAATAAATTGTTTTACTTGTTGATTAATTGTTTGGCCACTCTTGAGTGTTTTGAGGGAATAATTGAGATCGAGAGAAGATATTATTACTGGACTAAATGAATCAAAGATGTATTATCTAACTTGGCTTAATGAAAATAGCAAATTATGTTGGGATAGCCCTTATCTGTGAATACGTGAGTTATCAGATCTAGGACTAGTTTTTACATGTTTGTTATATTTGTTAACCGCATGGGCAATTAGTTGATATTCTGCTTTCAAGTTTGATGAGATGATTCTGAAATCCTAGACTTTCATCCATATCGTTTTCCCCCAAGTTTAATTGTGTTAAGTTTTAATTTGTCTTTTTACTTGTTTTTCTTTAGTTTGTTAAAATCACAAATCTTGTTAGAGTGTTTAGGATTTATTTTCTGTTATTTGTGTAATTGTGTTGCATAATAATTATTTGTCTGCTAAGTTTTTCTTGATAGACGGCTTATGGTCAACTTGCAACCCTACAATTGATCTCTTTCTCTTGCGAGGATTGCTAGATTTATTTTAGGTGTCTAACAGTCGAACAAAATTTTGGCGCCGTTGTCGAGGAAAGCTTTAGGCTTGATAATTATTGTGTCTATTTTCCGTATTTTTAGGTTAGGATTATTTTCGTTTGCTTTTTGATTTTTACTTCATTCCCCAAGTGTGTTGGATTTGTTTTCCTAGTATTATTTATGCAAGGACGTAGAAATATCAATCGGGAGCTTACACCTTTCGTGGATGATATTCACCGCGTTGTGAGACGTATAAGGAACGAAGGGGACGATTCTACAGATAGTAGTGAGGATTCTCACGATCACATTCCAAAGGAAGAACAAACAGATGAACCAGCACTGGGTGATAATCAAAACGGAAAGAACGCGGAGGCACGCCAGCCTTTGATGCGTGAGTTCGTGCGTCCAGTCATTGGAACCGCGTCCTCTTGCATCACTTTAGGAAAAACAACACAGAACATTGAGCTAAAAAATATTCACTTCAATCAGTTACCGTCTTTTTATGGGATGCCTAATGAAGATCCTCTCAACTTCATTCGGGAATTCTATTATGTTATTCAAACTTTCCCTCTACATGATTTGGATGAGAATCAGCTTAGGATGCACTGTTTTTCATATACTCTGAAGGATCGGGCAAAAACATGGCTTATGTCTCTACCTCCCAACTATCTTACTTACTGGGATGCGGTGTACAATAAGTTCATGGGCAGGTACTACTCTCATTAGAAAACTTCAGATCTGCGAGGTGAGATAACTACTTTTAGTCAAACGGAAGGCGAGCCTTTTCATGAAGCCCGAGATCGCTTGAAGGATTTACATACTAAATGCCCACATCATCACTACCCACTGGAATTGTTAAATCAATTCTTCTATGATGGATTATCACATAATTATCAATATATGGTCGACAATGTTGCTGGGGGTGACATAGGTGTACATACGACCTAGGAAATCTATGATATTCTAGAAATGATGAGTGATAACTCTGAACAAAAGAGTGTCAGCGGCAAATGGGCTGTCGTGAATGAAGTAGCTCCGAGTTACAATGTGACAAAATAGTTGGCTGAATTGACTAAACAAGTACAATTATTGGCTACACGGGGCATCCACCTACCGCCCCTCCCTCTGTCGTGTCTTGCAGAATTTGTGGTGAATTTGGTCATAGGGCTAATATTAGTAATATGGTGAGAACAACAAGTTGATGACATTAATGTTATCAAGGGTCATGAGCAAAGACCTCGTAATGATCCTTACGCTCAAACTTACAACCCAAGTTGGCGGAATCATCCGAACTTTAGTTAGGGGAATTCGCAAATCCGTCTCAAATCTATCCGAGGCCACCACAACCGAAAGGTAAGTCATCAAACCAATCTCGGCCTCCATCTATTGAGAATAGCTTGAGACCGTTCATCCAAGTTAGTAAGAAAACTCAAGAGGCCAACATTCAATGGTTTGAGTCCATAGAAGCTTCATTTAAGCGTCTTGAGACTCAAGTTGGTCAATTGGCCACTCAAGTTGGTGAAATTTCTCAACATGTGGTAATAAAGGAAAGCTACCTAGCCAACCAGAATAAGCTCAAGTCGTCACCGTGTTACGAAGTGGTGAGGTTATTGATAACGAAGTAGAAATTCCATTTTCGACTACTTTGACTAACCCTGTAGGTGACGAGGAGATAGAGAAGACCCCGGATTCAAAAGACATGCAAAAGGAGGAAGAAAGGAGTAAATGATCTGCCTTGCACAAAAACAACAATCCTTACAAACCTTCGATTCTTTTCCCAAATTACCTTCGGAACGAAAAATAGGATAAGCAGTTCTTGGATTTTTATAACATGTTGTTTAAGGTTAATGTAAATATACCTCTGCTAAATGTTATTAGAAATGTGCTAGCTTATGTCAAATTCTTTAAAGAACTCGCATCCAACAAGATGAAGTTTGGTGACAACGAGAATGTAATAGCTTCAGAAGTGGCAAGTGCCATTCTTCAGCACCAATTGCCTCCTAAACAATGAGATCCAGGTAATTTTGTTATTAAAGTTGCAATGGAAAACGACAAGGAAACTTCTGGAATGCTTGATTTGGGGGCTGGCATTAATATTATGGAAAACCAGATTTGCCAATTAGCCACGATCGTTGGTGGACAACATCAAAAGGGCCAATTTCTGAGCAACACTGAAGTCAACCTGAAGAAATAATGTAATGCCATTTATCTGATGAGTGGCACAGAGTATGATGGGCCAAAGATTCTGGAAAAGAAAGCAAGTTCGGAACAACGCATTGACTGTGCATCTATGCACGATCAGCCCGTGCGTGGTGCTGTACAAGAGTAAAAACATGACGATACATGCATGAGCCGTGCGTGTACACATAGGCAGCTCGTGCGTGATGCCGTGAGAAAGATTTTCCAGAATGAGATGAGCACGAGTCCTGCATACGCGGATGGTCAGCCCATGCGTGACCAGGATCAGTATATCCCGACACCAGGACTCAAATCCTTGCTTGGAAACCCCAAGTATGCATTACTAGATGCAAACAATGCAAATACGATTCTTGACCAAGACCCAAAGCAGTTAATATATGCATTTAAAGAGGGTACGAGTTTATCCGAGTTGATATGTCGGGGAGAAGTGCATGAGTATGCTACAGAGATCACTAATCAGGCGACCACAACGTTGGGAAGACGTTGGGGTCACTACCCACCAACGCCTTCTCTTTAAGTCAGGTTATCTCCACACTTCTTTTTGCATTGAAATTCTATCTTCTCTTATGTGCGATATAATTCCATTCAAGTTTGGGGGGAGAGATAGTTCATTTTGATATGAAGGGTGTAGAGAGAATTTTTTTTGCATTCATATAGTTTCATGCAGAGAATTTAGGTTGCATTTCATTAGAAGCATGTTTACAGTTTTAGCATGTTTATTGCTTTAGTAGTTTTTTTTAGGGAGTGAGTAAACTATTTTTGTGGTGTGCCTTGCGCCTTGGGAGTTTATTTGAAACTTTTTGTGCTGTTTTGAATTGAGTGTTGAGTGCGAATTGATCATGACGAGAATAGATGATATGGAGCATGTGGATATTGAGAACATGGATGTTATGCTTTGAGTTACGACTTTGCAAGCCTGTGAGCTTTGAGCCTTTACTGCTTTCATATTATGCAGTCTTGTTTGTTGATTGTGAGTGTCATTCATGTTGATTTTAATTCTAGAACTTGATCTGGTATCTCTGTCAAAGTCACATGTTGTATGCGATTTATGAAAATGATTTAAGGCCATTTTTGTTAAGCCTTTCAAGCCTTTTGCCTACCTAATAAAATTTAATTTCCCTAGTTAGCCAATTTGAGCCTGTTGCCTAATTTTTGATTGCCACATTTCAAGCCTTAACTTGATATATCTATTACCCTAGACTTGAGCGTATAGCATTGAGTAAGGGGATTGAATACGGTTGAATGGGATGATGTCAAGAATTTAGATAATTGTGATAGTGTTGGTGTATGGGAATAAAAGAAGAAAGAAATGAGGAAAAGAAAGGATGAATACTCATGAAGGAGTCGTAAAACAAAAGTGAAAAAAAAATTGACTTTATAAATGAGTTTGCTTTGAATGAACTTGTAGACTGGATTTGTGATGTGAGGCGAAAGAAAAAAAATAGGGAGAAAGAGAATACGAAAAGTTGATAAGAACGAGAGGTGATTGGGGTAGCCTATTGGGTTTACATGAGAATAATTGAATGAAAGATGTGCTTACCAGTCTATACGCTCGAGTTTGAGTCACTTTATCCATATTTCCCTACCCTACAAAAGAGCCTTCATTACAACCAAAAGAAAAAGTCCTTTTTGATTTATGAATTGTATACATTCTAGTGGCGGAGATGTGAGACGATTTGCAAGCTTATGGTAATTCTTCAACATTGATTTGATTTGAGCGAATACACGTCCCTTATACACTTGAGAGGAGAGCATACACTTGATTAGTGAGAGTCGTGATTCAAAGCATTCGCCATGGTTTTAAATAACGTGTTCTATGTTAGATGTTTGAAGCTTGGTTGATTTATTGCTTAACGCCTATGGATAAACATCATGAATTTTGATGAGTTGTTCTTGATTGCTTTCCATTCCTCTCATTTGTGTTTTGTCTTGTGTATAAAGCGTTGACCGAGACTGTCAACAGTTTAAGTTTGGGGGTTTGTTTAGTGTGAGTTTTGCATGTATTTTGGGCGTGATTTTGGCTATAATGATTTGATAAACATGCATTACCTTAGTAATATGGGTCATATTCTCGATATGTGGAAAAGATGTTACGTTTTGCTCATTTGGCAGGGATTTGAATACATTTTGAGTATTTTTGTGGCAAATATGAGCATTGCAATGTAGAACCACCAAGAATTGATAGCATACACCGAATTGGAAGCCAAATCGAGAAGAAGTCAGATGTTCAATTGGTTTTATTCCATTGGTTTGGGCTTTCTAGACTAGAGTTTTATGTTGTTTATGAGTTCTTTGAGTGGTCAAAGCCATATTGTGGGCCAACTATATTGATTCTAGAGTCAAGTAATGAGTCGTATGTCAAAACAAGCATGAATGATCAAACAACGAGGGGATTCATCTCAAGAAACGCCCAAACTCGTCTGGAATTTCTAACACTTGCAGGGTTTAGTATTTTGGTCATAACTCTCTCTACCAAATTGATATTTCGCTGATTCAAGTGGCTACGTAAAGCTAGGAGATAGGGATACAACTCGTATGAATACCCCACAAGAGAATTCGGAAGTTTGTGTGACGCACAGCCCGTGCGTTGATGCACGGCCTGGTCGTGCATCATTTCGAGAGTCAAGCAGTCCTACGGCCTGATGCACGACCTGGTCGTGTGTGAAGCGCATGGCCCATGCGTCTGTGTGGGAAAGTTAGGTTTTGATGATTTTTAACTTAAGTTTTGACCCAATGGGAGTATAAATAGAGAAGAGGTGTGCCTAAACAAAGACAGACTGATTTTTGCCCTAGAAATCAGAGAAAAAAGCAACCTTCTACCGGAGGATTTGAGTGATTGATCGAGGTCACAACCACATGCTTGAGGATTGAAGATAGATCGATAGATCATCGACATCCCTGAGTTTTCTCATTCCATAGTATCTTTTACTTTCGATTAGTTAGACATGAACTTGAATAATTTGTCTATGAATTGTTTATTTCCCATGTCTGGCTAAATATCTTGTGATTCCTGGGTTTAGGATTAGGTTAATGGATATTTTTGTTGATGTTTAATTGCAATTGAAGTTATTATTTTCAGACCCTATTTGAGTACTTTGTATTATTACTTGTTTTATCAAATGGTCATTGGGTTAACTTGCTTTGATGTATTGATTCATAATTCGAGAGATTAGTTTCAATACTAGATCTTTGAGTACTTGACATAAATACTTGCAAGATTGAGAAGTATGTCAATATTTGTGAGGATTTATAATCTTGTGTGCTTTTGGGAGTTGGATATTTTATGTTGAGTAGAAATGTTAGCATAGATAATCCAATCAACGTTTTTACATCCATCTCGAGAGAGAGGGTAAAATATTTTTCGTGATTGTCTTATAGGGAAGAATAATAATAACTTTGCTTGTGATTAATCTGATGACAAAAAGGGATATTAACTGAAACCATAACCCAGGAATTCATTCATCTCCTTGATCTTTCAATCAACTCTTATTCTGTCTTTCTTGCTTTTACAAAACCAATAACTCAATTTCGATTGTCTAGATAAAAATAAGACAATTATAATCTCAATACTTAGTACAATAATTTATTAGTCTCTATGGATTCGACCTTGCTAACCCTATTCTATAAATTGCACCGTACAATTGCGGTGAAGCTAAAAATAAGGCCAACAAGTTTTTCTCACGCGAAGAGAGCTGATACAAGTGAGGGGGAATCAGTTGACCTCGAAGACACATCTGCTACCCCTCCTCCAAAGAAGAAAGTTGCCCCTGCAGCTCAGAAGAAGAAGGTTGCCCCCGCAGCTAAGAAAAAAAATGCACCTGCCCCTACAGCCGAGTCTCCTGCCCCTGCAGAAGAGGCTGAGAAGGAACCCCAAATTCCTTCTCCAGCCATAAGGAATAAGAGGACTACTAAGACGAGAAAGGCAGCTGCCTCTAAGAAAAATCCAACAACGTTCACTATTGACGAACCAGAGGATGTTGAACCAGAAGTTCCTCTAAGAAAGAAAAGATTGTTCAAGCGATATGAACTTGAGAAGAAGAAAGCTGAATCTTCTACTCAGCCAGCAAAAGGTGTTGAAACTGCTGACATTCAGGAAGAGCAGTCTCCTGAAGTGATTGATGACTCTGCAAAGTCTGCTGAGGGCGATCAACAGAGACCTTTTGAAGACCCAGCTGTGCAAAAGATAGCTGAGGAGAGTGAAGCAGCAGAGACAACCGAGCCTTCTATCGAAAAGGTTGTCTCTCCTCCCACAACCGATGTTGCTATCTCTGAGAAAGATCAAGGTCTTCTTCCTCAAATTCCAGAAACAGGAGGAGAGGGTGAAAATGATGATGACGATGTTTTCATGTACTATCCATTGTATCCAGATATTCAATGACGTCTCAGAGAATGGAGAGCATGGAAGCTGGATCACTCAAGGGTGCAGTTCTCTCACCCTGAGTTCATTGACGAAGAAGAAGAGTTGCTACACTTTCTTGGTGTGGCAACTGTTTGACAGGCCCTTGACGAAGACAACTGCATGGATATCCTCCGTATCATTAAAGCTGATGAGAAAGATAAAGCTAAGGATCAAGCCATTGCTCTAGAGAAGTCCCAGATGTGCATGTTCACTGGTACTCACGAACATACCCATGAACATCTTGTTGAGTACTCAGAAAGTGATGAGGATATGGATCCCATTGCTACAACAGAAGTCCAAGATGCAAAGAGGCCTTGAGGGAATCCAGAACCATGCATGAGCAAAATCTGTTTGAAGGCCCAGGAGAGTCCTCGCAACCTCTCCTGCAAATTGATCCTCTGAAAGTGGCACATCATATTGCTATAGACATTGCTGCAGCCACGTCCCCTGTGCAATCAGAGGATATTACCAAGGGCATTGGCAATGACACTGGGATTTTGGGCACCTAAGTTGAGCTAACCCCTGAAGAAGGTGTTTTACCACCTGCCCCAGTAGCTCAGCACTCAAAGGAAAAGGTCGCAAGTCAGGAGCAGAGTGACCCCACTGTTAGTCACTCAACTGGTGCGCCAGCTGAGGGTGAAGCTCTCTCCACCATAGCAGGGTTGGAGGATGCTGTGGAAGACTCAAACCTGAAAAAAGGAGGCGAAGTAGAAACAGAAAAAGAACTGCAGTAGAGTGACATTAACGAAGCTCGGACAGTTGAGTTTGTCCCGCTGAAATGTCAGCTGCTTTGAAGGCTAATGACACTGTTCTTACAGTCGAGGTACAGGATGTCGATGCCCTGGAAGTTAATACTCTGGGCAGTGAAAGTGCAATCCAAGGATTTGAGACTCCTATGGATGCCATGGTCGAAGACCCTAAGACAGTTGCGACTGTCGAAGGGAATGTAGAAGACCCTAAGACAGTTGAGACTATCGAAGGGAACACGGAAGGCCTCGCAGCAGTTGATTCTGCTGGAGGTATTGAAGGCCTAAGGGAGGTTGAGACTTCCCCGGTAAGGGTCAAGAGACACGAGAACATTACTCCTGTTCAAAGCGCTGAAATAGAAAAGGAGATAAGCGCACTTCATGACTTCCGAGAAGAACTTAGATATATCATTTTTGGGTCGAAGATGAAGCTGAGTCCACTCGATTCTGCGAATCTAAGGACCCAGTTGAGGATGTTCTCAAAACTAAGAGCCAACTAAGTGACAAAGCAGCTCGTACCAAATTTAACTTCGATGATGAGCCTATTCCACAGGTCTCATCATCATCCGATGACGTTGATGATGCATCAGAGGAATAGGTTTTTCATTTAGAAAAATCAACTGAGACCAAAGAAGCTGTTAAGACAGTTGAGGCTCAGTTAGCTGGGCAAAGCAATCCAAAAGCCCCAGCTGAAACCGAGTCAACTGCGTAGGCTTCCACAACTGCAGCAGTAACAACTACACTAGCTTTATCACAGGCTCCCACAGCTGTTAACATTGCCGATGAAGCTACCGCGGTTGAGGCAAATAGAGCTCAGTCATCGCAGGCACAAACCTCGCAAACCATCCCATCCGATGTTTCCTTTCACAAAGATCCTACCAGAATTAGAAGAAGAGACCGCTGCTGAACAACGAAGATTCACTGTAAGAGAAGATCAAATCATCCCCACTAACACTATTGTTCCAGCAGATTTTGACTTTGATGAAGAGTGGCCTACAACTGATTCAAGTGAGACAACTCGAGATTCGTGAGGTCTTCAAGAAAATCAGAAGAGATTGAGAAGATTGAAAGACATCGAGCCTCACTAGACTTAAGATCGGACAACGGGGATGCTACCCTCACAAAATTTACTTGAGATGGATAGTAGTACGGACCAGGGAATGGTCTCAACAGCATACTGCCATGCGACTTGAACAAGTTCGTTATTTCACAGCATTATATGGCAGAATTCTCGTCTGGAGTGCTGACAATTCTGATATCAAGCAAAGGATGCAGGCATACATCGAAAGGCTACACGAGTCTCACAAGACTGAAATGGAGCTGCTACAAGAATTCCAGTGAAAAGAAATTATGCGCCTTGAAAACACAATGAATGAAAAATTCAGTCTACTCATGGTTGAAATGAAGTTGGTGATAGCCGAGTCCAAGGCAACTCGCTCGGAACAAAATTTTGACTCCAAACAAAATTCAGCTCTAAGCAGACTCGACTTCATGCTCGCAGGCATGTTCCACAAGGGTCCCTCTTTCCTTTGATGATGCCAAAAAGGGGAAAGAGGAGTCCCTAAGGAAATTAAAAGAAGAAAAGCTGAAGGAAACTGCAGTTGAGAAGATAGATACAGCTGCAATGAAGGGTAAAGCAGCTGAGGGGGAAAGTCCGAAAGATTTGACATTGATGATAGCTGAAACCCCCCAGCAGGGTCCTGTTACTGCCTCCATCCTGAGCAAACTCCCCGTAACCCTACCCATGAGCACTCTGTTGTGCCATTGTCAGATAAAGGAAAAATCATTGAAGCATGGATTGAGGAGTTCTCTAAAATGTAGGATGCCCGCGTTCAGGAAGTGCTGAAGCAGTATGGTGGTCTTCCAGTTGAAAAAGATCAGAATGCGATTCCTGACAATGGATGTGAGCCTAGATCAGTTGAAGAGCCCAAAACGCTCGAATCCGAAGGCTATTTCCAAGGAATGACACTAGCCCAAGCATGGGATTTGTACTGGGATAAAGGTCTTGCATTGTGTGAAGAAGCTGAAAATCAGTAGACTTCCACCAGTCTCTCAGCTGGTAAGCAGAAGACTCCCGTGCAGTACACACCCAGAGGAAGAGGAAAAAGTGGTGGTGGAAGAGGTTCCCAACCTCGACCAAAACCCAATAATGTTGAATATGTAGATCCTGAAAAGAAAGGGATGATCTACTGGGCTGGGTATAATGAATTGGCCAATCTGGAAGTGGCAAGAAAGAACGCAGAGGCAGTAAGAAGAAAATAAGAGGAGAACCAAAGGCAAACATAGCAATGGCTTGAGAGGAAGCGTATGGATGATGCTTCTAAGCGAGCCTATGAAAAGAAGAAAAGAGCTAAAGAAGAAAAAATAAAAATAAAGAAAGATGATGATGACAAGAGGGCTGAAGAAGAAAGAAGGAGGCAACAAAGGCGTTGAAGTGTTGCTACGAACTCCTTCATGTATATTACTTATGTAAATACATTTTTGTAAGTCATCTGTAATACTTAGTTATTTTCCATGTAGTTTTTCACTTTATATTTACTATTGTATCTTAGCATAGATATGTGTTTTGCTTTGATAAAGAATGTTATGTTACCAATTGGTAACAACTATGTAAAGGACAAGAATTCTATGATCAATAAAACGATCTATTCCAAGCATACATTCTTTGTTATTGCATTGTTGTATGTATCTTTGCAGTTTATATTTTGTTGAATGTTTTTAAGTTTTGGCATCATCAAAAAGGGGGAAATTGTTAGGAAATTTATTTTATAGATTTTGATTGATGCCATGTAAAACTTAAACTAGAAAGTTGGCACCCCATTTTCCTTCTAATTTGTATTGTAATAAATAGGGCTGTAAAAGCTGAGTCAAGTCACCTATGCCTAGAAATACAAGAAGTCAACTAAAAACTGAAGTGAAGACTCCGCTGCGAGACAGCTAAGTATGGCAAAGAAAAGAAGTCAAGAACTCGACTGAAGGTGTATCGCACTGGAGGATCAAGCAAAAACTACTTTCACATGCCCGGTTAGGACTTTCGCATTTCAGAGAATGCCGTTTGGACTTTGCAATGCGCCAGTGACTTTTCAAAGGTGCATGTTTTCAATTTTCTCTGACATGGTGGAGGACTTCATAGAAGTATTTATGGATGATTTTTCTGTATTTGGGTACTCTTATTCTGATTGTCTTAATAAATTGGCTAAGGTTCTTGAACGATGTATTGAATGCAACTTAACCTTAAGTTGGGAGAAAAACCATTTTGTGGTGACAAGCGGAATTATTTTAGGCCATGTGGTTTCAAAAAAGGGAATTGAGGTTGATAAGGCTAAAATTGATGTTGTTGAAAAATTATCTCCCCCTATTAATGTTAAGGGCATTAGGAGTTTTCTTGGGCATGCTGGATGTTAGGAAATTTATTTTATAGATTTTGATTGATGCCATGTATAACTTAAACTAGAAAGTTGGCACCCCATTTTTCTTGTAATTTGTATTATAGTAGATAGGCTTGGAAAAGTTGAGTCAAGTCAACTATGCCTAGAAATACAAGAAGTCAACTGAAAACTGAAGTGAAGACTCCGCTGCGAGACAACTGAGTATGGCAAAGAAGAAAAGTCAAGAACTCGATTGAAAGTGTATCAGCTGTGAAACAGCTACGTGAAGAGTCAGTCAAGTCAACTCAAGAAGCCAAGTCTCAAGTTGAAGTGACAGATGAGTCATCCAAAGATTGGAAGCTAACTCAAGTCACCTGGGAAATAAAAGACTGGAGTCAAGTTAAGACAACTGAACGAGATCCGTTGATGAAAGTCAGGAATGTTACTCAGAATGGTAACATGTTAACGTTGTCAGAGATAAAGTGTTAGTTCCAGTTGTGTGTAAAAGGAACAAACCAATGGGAAGCACTGCACCAAGTGTCAGATACGCTGCAATGCTGCAAGATATTAAATACGAGAAAATGTCAACATCAAGGACTACAACAAGACAAGCTAACGAATACAAGTGACTTTTGAAATTATCTTACCTCTTCAACGGGCAAAATTTCAAAAGTGCACTATAAAAGGCTGAGGAATTTACTGAGAAAAGGTTACCTTGACTACCTGAACCACGAACAAGCAAGCAATATTCAAGTAATTAACCTGCAAATATTCTCAAGTATATTCAAGTAAATCGTCAAGTCTGAAACTCGAAGGAAATCGATCCAACACAAGCTGTGAAGGAAAGATAACTTCAAATCTGTTGAAGTTCATTAATGCCTCTAATGAGGTAGCATCGCTATCCGAGGCTCCCGAGCATAGCCTCTAGTGAGGTAGCATTGCGCTATCCAGGGCCCCTCATTAATGCACCTAGTGAGGTAGCATTGCGCTATCTGAGGCCCCTCATTAATGCCCCTAGAGAGGTAGCATCGCTATCCGGGGCTCCCGAGGATAGCCCCTAGTGAGGTATCATTTTTCTATCCGGGAACCCTCATTAATGCCTTTAGAGAGATAGCATCACTACCAGGGGCTCCCTAGGATAACCCCTAGTGAGGTAGCATTGCTCTATCCAGGGCCCCTCATTAATGCCCCTAGAAAGGTAGCATCGCTATCGGAGGCTTCCGAGAATAGCCCCTAATGAGGTAGCATTGCGACGCTGAACTTTCACAGCAACATCAAACCCATCATGAGTGCTTGCCTTGTAAACCTATAAAATTAGTCAACAATAACTATCAGAAAAGACAAATGAGGGCATACACAATTATAAAACATGAAATATGTATGGTATACTATCTTTTTCTTCTCAGATATCAATATAAGACTTCCCACATATAAGGTAAAGTCTAGAGTTCATGAAGCATGGAAACATTTTACGCCTGCCCAAATGAAGTCAGCGACTACGGGTTCCTCGAGACATAGCTAAAAAAATGTCTCAACAGAGAACCTAATTCTTCCTCGATAATTTTCATTGCTTGGCACCGGGAAAAGGAGGGATTTGATCGTGCGGCTCACGGCGACGTTGCTCTAATCATAACTTTAAGCGGATAAATGAAAAATGAAACATGAATTATCCGTTGCATCTAGTCAAATTGGCGAGAAAGGAACAGAAATGAGTTTTCTCGCGTAAGAAGCAAGCTAAATAGCTGCATTAATGTGACCATGGTAGAGAAATTAAAAAGAAAAACTAAGTAGATACAATAGAGCATAAAGTATCAAATCAAAACTCAGTGAAATTCGATTCTTAGTTGGATGAGTGACTATTTGCATTTCCAAATCAAGGTTTGGACGATCCACACTTGATTCATTTTTGATCTGAAGATCTGCCAGAAGCTGATGAGAACTGATTGAAGCCCCACAAAAACAAATATACTAATATCTATATAGATCTAAAAAAGAAGAAATAAAACAATGAACAAAAAAATGAAAAAATAGAAGAAGAAGAACAACAAAACAAAATATTACAAGAAATTATTTTTGCAGAAATCAAGGAGAAGAGAATAGGGGTGACTACGGTTCCGGTTCTGGTTCCAAAATCGCCCATTCTGGTTCCTCATTTTGGAGGAACCGAAACTGTTGTCTCACGGTTTCAATTCCAAAACCTGAACTGACGGTTCCAGTTCTGGTTTGGAACCCGATTCCTCCATCGATTTCGGTTTGGAATCCGGTTCCTCCATGGGTCCGGTTCCGATTTTAACCGAAACCATTTGTTTATCCTTTGATAATTTTTGATTTTTTTTAAAAATAATTTATCAATTTCAGTTACAAAAAAGAAGGAAAAGAAATACAAAAGATTTGGACCTGATATTCAATTAAGTTTTGTACTTAATATCAATAATAATATTAAACTGTCTATATATACTATTAGAGTATAAATGAATCACAGTCACGTAGTTTGCTTACAACATTTGGTTTAAAATGTATCTCATATAGTTACCAATATAAAACATCATAATAAACATATAACATTTCTTCTATCATATTTTTACCACAAAAAAATAAAAATCATTAGTTTTAACCTTGAAACCGGCGGTCCACCACAGTTCTACCGACGGTTAAAACCGCCGGTTCCACAGTTTTTGAGACCAAGGAACCGGAACTGGAATCGGCCTACAAGATTTTGATCTGGTTTTGGAATCGTTGACAGAACAACGATTCTGGAAATGATTGACCACGGTTTTGATTCCGGTTTGGAACCTGGTTTTGGTTCCATTTCTTCACTAGAAGAGAAGAGAAGGGAGGCAAGTCAATAATTCTTTCAGTAGGATTGTTTTTATTTTTTTTCCTAGTTGTTTGCTTTTGCTGTATTTTGTACTTTTTCTGTTTTTTTTTTTTGAAACCTTTGAAGAATCAAAAGGGGTCTACTTTCCAAGGAGGATTGTAAGAAGGTTCAAGGTCGAACCAGTATCAAGTTATTGAGGGCTTCATGATCAAATCCAAGAGCTTGAGAAGTGAGCTGAAGTAACAAGGCAACTGCTCTGTGAAGAAGCTGAGTCGCAAGAAAAGCTAGCTGTGTGACCAAGGCTGTCTTTAGACTATTGACCACTTTGTAAACAGATCTATTACATAGTGGATTCCTCCAGCAGTTGGAGAAGAGAGGATTAGAAGAATTATCCCATCTTCGAACCTCTATAAAAATTATCTGTGTCATTTATTTTTCAGCACATTTATATTTCTGCGTACTTACGTTATATCTGCTGATAAAACTCACATTTGCTATCCAACTGATTAATAACCAAGTGTTAAAGAATCAAGTGTTAAAATAAACTTAAAACAAATCAAGGGTGTTAAGTCTTCCGCTGATAAAACCAATACAACCAAGTTAAATTTAAGGTTAAACAGCAGAGTTATTCTATCAACAGTTCTATCGAGTCTGTTGAGTGGCTAACTCAGGTGAATAACCAACTTAGCTATCCCTCAAGGACACAGCTGTTTGAGTTAACTCTGTTATTATTTTTAAAAGGACTAAAGTCGTAAAGTTGGTAAGGTTTATTCAAGGTCATGGCATGCTGCACATCCCGTAGATCCTTTTGCCTCGGGCCCTTCTTTGGCCCTAAGCCAAAGCCCCACCACTGGTTGGGAAGTGATTATGACGCGCTTAGATTCTATGCATGGCAACTTTAATCCATTTTCAAAATCAAATGACTGATATGCAAGACTAGATGAACGACCTCCACAACCTTATGTGAAATATGAACGTCTAAATTAACTCAATTGATAGTGGGGTGCAAAATATCGAATAGAATTGGGTCACCATGTCCTTCTCACCTTTCCCGCATCTGTCGGCAGATGATCAGTAACATAGCCCCGTAGAATTTGTGGTTTCTGTTTCTCTTTTCTCTCTTCTTGTGTGTGTCAACTTTGAATGCGGATGTTTGTTGTTGTTGTTGTTGTTGTTGTTGTTGTTGTTATTATTATTATTATTATTATTATTATTATTATTATTATTATTATTATTATTATTATTATTATTATTATTATTATTCACTACTCTAGTTTTTCTATTTTGGTTTTGTGTTTTCTTCTGCATATGATTTTTACAGAATCGTAGGCGGATGTACTTATGGCATTACTTATCAATCTTCGAAATTTTCAAGGACGTATTTTTCTTCTATTTTATTTGTACGCATTGAAGTCATTGATTGATTTAAGTGTGGGGGGGGAGCAATTCGTCATTGATAATATATGTTGATTTGCTTGTAATTATATTTTTATTTTGCTTACTGATTATCCCAAGTTTAATAATAATGTTGTTTAGTTAACTTGAAATAGATGCATTAATTTGAACCTCAATTAGGAAATGACATTGTGAACTTGATGCGTAGGATTTGACTAAGTCATTAATTAACCCTTGTGATGAACGAGTTAAACGATGGTTAAACAATAACCCAAATTGTGGGGTATGAATTACGAGATTTCATTGATGTGAATTAAGTTAAAACCCTATTTTTGATTTGTGTGTCCACAAAATTGCTAGCCTTGAGAAAAATAAAATGCATTAGAGAGCGCTAAAAGAATGCATTATAGAGAGCTATATATATAAAAAAACAAAAAAAAATAATCGATATTATATTCCGTTGGTTGAGCTGCTTAGCAACTAGGAGCATTCATAAGCCCCATGCTTGACTTTTACATAAAATGGCAACTCAAATATGAGTATCGGAAATCAGCCTAGGAGTCTTTGAAAAACATCCGAAGTTTATACTTAGTGGTAGAATATCTCGGAGTTCTAGCGAAAAAAAGGCTAGTAATTGCGTGATTTGTTGTGTGAGTAAAAGGGTTACAACTTTTGACACAAAATTGAAATTTAGTAAAGAAAGTCAAACACTTTGATTAATGTTTAACTTTTGCCAAGTGAGTCTATTGCGAAGGTTGGGGATCGATGAGGAATAAGCCGAGGTGGATGGAACTTGATGTTATGGAGTAATTGATTCTCAAAATAAGCACAATATTTCTTGTTGAATTTATGGGCATTATTATTTGTTTGAGGACGAGCAAAGGTCTAAGTGTGGGGAAGTTGTTTTGCATGTTTTTTTGTGTGATTTTTGTGCGATTTCTATTTTTCTTGTGTGTGATTGTGCATATTTTTGTGTCTTTTCATCTCGTTTTATAGTATTGTATATTATGTAGGGTATTTTGGTAAATTTTGTAAGTTTTCGTAAAATGAAATCTCCAAAATGGGCTAAAATGGGCAAAACGGGCAGACGACGGTCTGGAAAAATGCTCATGTGCTCGCGCGAGCAACGCCGCACCAGCCATGTGCCCGGCGCACAAGGAACGACGCGCGGCGCGCACAATTTGCGTGGGCGCGCACCATTGGAACATTCGAGATTTTTATTCATTTTTTTTCTTCTTTTTGGATTCTTCCACCTTTTATAGGGTTTTAGGATTATAAATAACACTTGGGGGATCCATAATTTCGTACACTTTCATTACTTAGAACTTTTAAACTTTAGTTTTTATTATTTTTCTCTTTCATTCATCATTGGGATTGCTTGGGTTCTTCTCATTGAAGTTATTTTTGCGGCTTAATCACATCGTAATATTTCTTCATCTCTTTTGTCTGTTATTGTTGTTGCATGGTGATGTTTATGATTGTTTCCTTCAATTGAGATTATGACCCCATCCCAAAGCATGAACTATTTTCCTTATTCTAGGATTAGAATGATTTGATTCAAACAAACAAGCATGAGTATTGACTAATTGATTTGTTTTCCTAAATAAATTGTTTTACTAGTTCATTAATTATTTGGCCAACTCTTGATTATTCGAGGGAATAATTGATATCGAGAGAAGATATTATTCCTCGACTAAATTTATTCGGTGGTTAGATATGAACTAGAGATGTATTATCTAACTTGGCTTAATGAAAATAGCAAATTATGTTGGGATAGCCCTAATATGTGAATACGCGAGTTGTCAGATCTAGGCATAGTTTTTACATGTTTGTTATATTTGTTAACCGCATGATCAATTAGTTGATATTCTGCTTGCAAGTTTGATGAGATGATTCTGAAATCCTAGTCTTTCATCCATATTATTTTTCACCAAGTTTAATTATTTTCAGTTTTAATTTGTTTTTTTAGATGTTTTTCTTTAGTTTATTAAAATTACAAATCTTGTTAGAGTATTTAGGATTTATTTTCTGTTATTTGTATTGCATAATATTTATTTGCCGGTTAAGTCTTCCTTGAGAGACGACTTGTGGTCAACTTGCTACCATACAATTAATCTTGTTCTCTTGCGATTATTTTAGGTGTTTACCGTCGAACAATTCTTATAATAGATCTCATGATTATGTTTATTAGTTATAATGCTCGTCCTAGGCTTCCATTGGTTGTTGATCCTTATGCACCTCCTCGACTAGACCAAAAATTTCTTGTTTTCCTGGGTAGGGTTCTTACAATATGCAAAATCATGATTTAAATTACTTTCGAATTTTGGTGGGGGGAGTTCTAATTCCAATTCTTTTCCAGGACTTTTCAGGTTTTCCTGGACCTGTTCAGGTCTGAGAGAAATATTAGAGTAGGGCAAAATGGAAATGAGATGAATGATCCTGAAAATCAACATGTTGGAGATGCTGATATTGATTTATATCTTAAGTTGTAATTAGTCTGTGTTAATAATCTTTGTTATATTTAATTAATAATATTTTTTGTCACTCTAAGTGGTTTAATTTAGAGTTAGTGATATGTATGTTGGGCATATGTTGATCACTAGAATTCCCTTCATCAACAATCAATAATTAGTTTTGATCTGCCAACAATTTTCCATTTTGTATTAGGAAATGATATCATTCCCATAAACTGAAAGTAGATTCTTGACTGAAAAGGAAAGATAAAGAACATGGGTAAATATGACTGTAATTGTATTGAATACTTGATAATCCATTAACAACAAATACACCTTATATATAGAATATTTCACAGATGAAATAATACATATAGGAATCCAAGATAATATCTTTAATGTATGAAACTTGTACTATTGTTGCTAGGTGGCAGCCATTCCTTAATCCTAGGAAATATCTTTCTGTTGGAGAATAATCCAGTCATATGAGAGAGCTTGGTGAATACTGAATGCTGATAATTGGTACAATGGTCCCCAACCAATTATCCCATGAAAACAGAGCAGTAAACTTTTATTTCTGATGTTTTGAATCTGTATACATTGTTTTCTCTTTATAGAGGACTTCTACAATATAAGAAAGGAAACATCTATCTCACATATTACAAAAAATAAAATAAAATCCCTAATATCATGCACAACCAAATCTCTAAATATCATGCTAATTATCTGAGCTGATTTTTTCCATTTTTCTCTAACAGTCTATTGTACAACTAAATCTCCTAAAATCTTGTCAATTATCACTGTCAATATTCTCCTTTTTCAACACTCCCCCTCAAGCAGGCTTAAAGATATCTTCCATAGCCAGCTTTCCAATTAATCAGTCAAACTGTTTTGTAGGAACCCCTTTTGTAAGAACATCAGCTAATTGTTCGGTAGTAGGAATATAAGGCATGCATATAAGTCCATTCTCGAGTTTTTCCTTGATAAAATGCTTGTCTGCTTCCATGTGCTTTGTTAGATAATGAAGTACAAGATTATGAGCTATTGAAATAGATGCTTTGTTGTCACAGTACACTTTCATTGGAAGGGAAGCAGACACCTTCAATTCTTCTAATAAACGATTAATCCACAACACCTCACAGATTCCAAGAGCAGCTGCTCTAAACTCAGCCTCTGCACTACTCCTAGCCACCACATTCTGTTTTTTACTTCGCCAAGTAACAAGGTTACCTCCAACAAATGTGCAGTAACCAGAAGTTGAACGTCTATCCATTGCACTCCCAGCCCAATCTGCATCTGTAAATGCTTCAACCTGTAGGTGCCCACGACCCTTTAACAATAAACCTCTTCCAGGTGACCCCTTTAGATATCTGAGGATTCTATAAACAGCATCAAAATGTTGTTGTCCAGGTGCATGCATGAACTGGCTTACCATGCTTACCGCAAAAGCAATATCTGGGCGTGTATGGGACAAGTAAATTAGCCTCCCGACTAGCCTTTGATATTGTTCTTTATCCTTTACTTCATCATCTTTGGAGGGCAACAATTTTATGTTGGGTTCAATTCGTGTCTCAGCCGGTTTGCAGCCTAGTTGTCCTGTTTCATCAAGTAAATTAAGAACATATTTGAGTTGGTTTACGAATATACCTTCTTTGGATCTAGCAAACTCCATTCCAAGGAAGTACTTTAAGACTCCCAAGTCTTTGATTTCAAAAACAGCCGCAAGTCTTATTTTCAATCTCTCCAACTCTTCCTTGTCACTGCCAGTCAAAACTATATCATCCACATAAACAATCAAAATAGCAATCTTACCATTTTTATTGTGTTTGTAGAACATAGTATGGTCAGCTTGACTTTGACAGTAGCCACAATCCTTTACAACTTTTCCAAATCTCTCAAACCAAGCTCTAGGAGATTGTTTGAGGCCATATAAAGATTTTTTCAGTTTGCAAACTTTGCTTGATTCAAGCTTTTCCTCAAATCCAGATGGTAAATCCATGTATACTTCATCCTCCAAATATCCATTCAGGAAGGCGTTTTTTATGTCTAACTGGAATAAAGGCCAGTTGAAATTTACAGCCAATGATAACAAAATTTTGATTGAGTTTATCTTGGCTACAGGAGCAAAAGTTTCCTGGTAATCAATTCCATACATTTGAGTGAACCCTTTTGCTACTACTCTGGCCTTGTATCGTTCTATGCTGCCATCATGTTTACATGTAACAGTAAAGACCCACTTACATCCTACAATTCTTTTCTCCTTAGGTAAATCAACTAACTCCCAAGTACCACTTTTTTAAGAGCATTTATCTCTTCCATTACTGCTAATTTCCAATTTGGATCATCAAGGGCTTCCTGAATGTTTCTTGGAACAAACATGCGTGAGATTTTTGAGGTAAAAGCTTTATGAGTATGAGGGAGTTTTTCATAGGTGATAAACGTTAAAAAATATACAATTACTTTCGGTTTGTAATAATATTTTACCTTATTAATATTAGTAATAATAGAAATTTATAGTATTATTATGTGTTATAAATAAAATAGGAAATCAATACAAAATTGTAGTAGGAAGCATTTTTTATGCAGGTTCGGATCAATGCGCATAACTTTCAATTCTGGCATGATTTAGGGATGATTCTTGAAGATATGGATTCACAATCCATTCTTTAACAAATATTCAGAGATATTAAAGCCTAAATCAAAGTTTGGGATGATATTTTCTTGGATCAAAAGTTCATCACAATTTCATGTTTCAAGAGACCCATTTTCTGTCAAGACTGGACCAAGGTCAGTATTTTGGGCATAACTCGAAGACCACATGTTCAATGGTGCTGAAATGTTTACTGAGTCTTCCCAACTCATTTGGCTACAACTTTCATTAAGACTCCCAAGTCAAATTAAGTCGGCAAGGATTTTTATAAACTGCAACAAGATGATGCAGTCATGATCCCGCAGGCCAACCACTCCACACTTATTACATCATATCTTGGCCAATAATGCTTGGAATTCATTCAAATCAGTGGGAAAATGCAGCCAAGACATGTGAGAATTATTCCATTAAAGAAAATCAAGATGAATCAGCAAGAATCCTTTCCAAAAAGACCAGACAAATGAAATAATGGAGTTGGTTTCAAATTTTCAATATTTTGACAATTATCTTGAAAATAAAAAAATAAAATAATTCCAATAGGAATTATTGTGTTGCCTATAAATAGAGGTCATTTACACTTGCTAAACACACAAGTTTGTATAGAAAGTTAGAGTTTCAAAGAAAATTTCATTCTTGTTTTCCTATATTATAGTAGATTTTCTAGTATTTCATAAAAATGCTTTCCTTAGTTTTCATACAATATCTTGTTTTCTCTACTTTCTTTATGTCTTTCTAAGTTTATTGTGTTGAGGAATATAGTGAAACTTTTGATGGAGGAAAAGGAATGATTGTAGCTTTACATTAAATTTCATTGTTTTGATCATCAATTTATTTTTTAGATTATACCCTTCTTGTTTTATGGTATTCTTGATTTATGCATTCTATTGGCACAATAAATACTTGGTTCCATTTAGTTAAATGACTGGTTTTACTTCAACCGAATACTAACGTGGATACCTTGATTTATTGTAGACAAGAGAATGCATGAATACTTGAGTCCATAAGCAAGTATTGGCGTTATAAGATAAATTATAATTGGTAATAAAACATGTTCACCTTATTACATGATTTATATTTAGAATATCTTTCTATTGGAACCTTCGTTGTGTATGGATTCCAATAGTAGTAATTGAAGAGGTAAGAAAATATAATCATTCCTTTATCCAAAATGAAGAGTGGATCTCTATCCTCAACAATTTTATTAATCAAGTTTATCGTAAAAAATTATATTTCTTACTACTTTAAAAATATCTATTTATTTCTCAAAGAAAAATATTCCTCAGAAACCGACATAATCTTCCCCGTGGATCGACCTCGGACTCACGAGAAAATTATTACTAGAGACAACCCGCACTTGGGTTTGCAACCTTAAAGTTGTAGCAAGTTTTTGGCGCCGTTGTCGGGGAAGGCAAGGTAGGTTTTCGTGGTTTGTATATATCACTGTAAATATTGTGTGTTTGTATGCTTACATGGTGTCGTAGTCCAAATTTCCGTCGTTTAGTTAGATATAATTTAGAAAATTTGATAGAAAATTTTGATTCACTTCCACACACACCAATTATGGCTGAAGAAGAAACTGTTCAAAATGAAATGGAAAGAGTGGAAAATCAAGAAGTGCATAATATGCGTTATTATTTGCAACCTCCTCGAAATTCTACTCCTTCTTGTTTCATTTTTCCACTAAATGCAAATAACTTTCGATTTAAGCCAGGGATGATTCCTTTACTTCCTAATTTTCATGGTATGGATTCTGAAAGCCCATATTTACATTTAAAGGAGTTTGAAGAAGTATGTGCCACATTTGATGATCAAAATTGCACGAATGAAATTGTTAAGCTCAAATTATTTCCTTTTTCTTTAAAAGATAAAATAAAAACTTGGCTTAGCTCGTTAAAACCTAGATCAATTGGTACATGGAAAGAAATGCAAACTGAATTCCTGAAAAAATTCTTTCCAACTCATAAAACTAATGCTTTGAAAAGACAAATTCAAAATTTTTCTCAAAATCCTGAAGATGTTTTCTTTGAATGTTGGGAAAAGTTTAAAGAGTTGTTGAATTCCTGCCCACATCATGGTTTTGAAAATTGGCGTATAATCAGTTTCTTTTATGAAGGTTTAACCCCTGAAACAAAGCAATTTATTGAATCAATGTGTAATGGTAAATTTCTTGATAAAGAACCTGATGAAGCGCTAGAATATCTTCACTATTTGGCAGAAAATTCTCAATCTTGGCATAGTGTTGATGAAAATAAAGGAAAACTCTAGCTTACTCAAAAAGATAGTTTAAGTGTTAGGCTTGCGCTTTTGGCTAAAAGAATCGATGACATGGAAGGTAAAAAAGTAAAAGAAGTTAAATTTGTGCAAGATAAAAAATTTTGTGAAATTTGTGGACTTAAAGAACACTCCACTAATGATTGTCCTCACATTCCTGTTGAAGCAAATGTCATGAATGGATTTAGAAAACCTTTTCAATCTCCATATTCTGAAACTTACAACCCACAATGGAGAAATCGTCCTAATTTCAGTTGGCGTGATAATAATCAAGCTCAACCAATAAATTCACAAAAACCACCAAATGTTTCTTCATATCCAATCCCACATGTAAAATCCCTTGAGGAGACATTGCAAACATTTATGAATGAACAAACAAACATCAATAATAAAACTTCACAGGCTATCAATGAGATCAAGAACTCACTTTCAACACTCACAACTTCTTTGCGAACTTAAGAAAAGGGTAAGTTTCCTGCTCAACCTCAACCTAATCCTTCTACGCAGTGTTGTGTTTCTACTTCAGGTGAAAATCCAGTCAATGAGGCTAATTCAATCACAACACTTCGAAGTGGAAAAATTGTTGATAAAACAATTCATCCTAAAAATGTTCTAAATTCAAATTTAGAAAGGAAGAATGAAAATAGTGATGATGAAGAAGGTAAGATTAATGGAGGCAAGTCTGAAAATGATGAAACATATTCACCTCCTGCCCCTTTTCATCAAAGATTGCAACCAACTCAAAAATTAAACTCCAATTCTGAAATTTTTGAACTTTTTAAACAAGCCAAAATTAACATTCCTTTGTTGGATGCAATCAAACAAATCCCGCCTTATGCAAAAATTTTGAAAGATTTGTGCACAATTAAAAGGAAACATCATGTGAAGAAAAAAGCATTTTTAATTGAAAGTGTTAGTTCAATTATAAAACAATTTGCTCCACCCAAGTACAAAGATCCAGGTTGTCCAACAATTTCATGCATCATAGGAGACACTATAATTGAACGTGCTTTACTTGATCTTGGTGCTAGCGTAAATCTTCTACCTTTTTCAGTATATGAACAGTTAGGTTTAGGTGAAATTAAAGAAACTCCATTTGTACTCCGACTAGCTGATCGATCAATTAAAGTACCAAAAGGAATAGTAGAAGATGTGTTGGTACAAATTGATAAGTTTTATTTTCCTGTTGATTTTATTGTTTTGGATACTCAGCCGGTTATAGATACAAAAACTCAAATTCCTGTCATTTTAGGTCGTCAATTTCTTGCAACTTCAAATGCATTGATTAACTGTAGAAATGGTATTTTGAAATTATCTTTTGGAAATATGACTTTGGAATTAAATGTGTTTAATGTTTGCAAACAACCTACTGATAATACCGAACTAAATGAAGTGGATTTAATTAAAGAAATTGTTCATGAAAGAATTCTTTTGAAAGTGAAAGAATTTATGATAAGAAATATTTTGATGTCTCCACTGAATTTTTGCAAGAACTAGAAAATCATTTTTGGAAACCAAAAACTGAGGAGTTGTTATCATCAGAAACACAACCTATTTCTTCAAGCATAAAAGCTCCAAAAATTAATTTGAAACATTTACCATCTGATTTGAAATACTCTTTTCTTGGTGAAAATGATACTTTTCCTGTAATAATTTCTTCCAAACTTGATGCATCTCAGGAAAGTAAGTTGATCGAGATTTTGAAAATGCATAAAAATGCCTTAGGGTGGACCATTGCTGACATAAAAGGTATTAGTCCTCTAATTTGCACACATAATATTTATTTAGAGGAAAATGCAAAAACCATCTAGAGAAATGCAAACAAGACTAAATCCTAATATGAAAGAAATAGTGAGAAATGAAATTATTAAACTCTTAGATAATGAAATCATTTATCCTATTTCGACATAAGTGGGTAAGTCCTATTCATGTTGTGCCTAAGAAGTCCGGAGTTACAAAGGGTTAAAAATGAAAATAATGAATTGATTCCAACTAGAACCATTCTTGGTTGGCGTGTGTGCATTGACTACGAAAACTTAACTCGGTTACTCGAAAAGATCATTTTCCACTGCCCTTTATGGATCAAATTTTAGAAAGAGTTGCAGGTCATAAGTTCTATTGTTTCTTAGATGGATATTCTGGGTATAATCAAATTGAAATTGCACTTGAAGATCAAGAGAAAACAACATTTACATGTCCTTTTGGTACATTTGCATATAGAAGGATGCCTTTTGGATTATGTAATGCACCAGCTACATTCCAACGATGCATGCTTAGCATTTTCAGTGACATGGTTGAACGTTTTCTTGAAGTCTTTATGGATGATTTTTCAGCTTTTGATGAGTCATTTGAAGATTGTTTGTTGAACTTAGAAAAAGTGTTAATAAGGTGTGAAGAAAAGAACCTTGTGCTTAATTGGGAAAAATGTCATTTCATGGTAACAACTGGTATTGTTCTTGGACACATTATTTCAGTAAAAGGTATTGAGGTAGACAAATCCAAGGTTGAGTTAATTGCTAATCTACCAGCACCAAAATCTTTGAAGGAGGTAAGATCATTTTTGGGCATGCAGGTTTTTACAGAAGATTTATCAAAGACTTTAGCATAATTTCTAAACCATTGTGTAATCTTCTTACAAAAGATGTTAGTTTTGAATGGACCGAAAATTGTGAAAATGCTTTTGTCAAACTTAAAAATATGCTTACATCTGCCCCAATAATCCAACCTCCTGATTGGAGTTTACCTTTTGAAATAATGTGTGATGCTAGTGATTATGCCGTTGGAGCTGTTTTAGGGCAAAGAAAAGAAAAGAAACCATATGTGATATACTATGCAAGTAAAACATTGAATGGTGCTCAAATCAATTATTCAACTACTGAAAAAGAATTATTTGCTGTAGTATTTGCATTAGAAAAATTTCGATCCTATCTGGTTGGTTCACCAATTGTTGTTTTCAGTGATCATGCAACTTTGAAATATCTTTTGTCAAAAAAAAGATTCCAAACCAAGATTAATTAGGTGGATACTCTTACTCCAAGAGTTTAATATTACCATTCGTGATAAGAAAGGAGTAGAGAATGTGGTAGCTGATCATTTATCAAGACTTATTTGTGATGACTCATTTCAAACTCCACCTATCAATGATACTTTTCCTGATGAACAACTATTCAATGTTACTGTAGTACCTTGGTTTGCGGATATTGTTAATTTTCTTGTGACAAGAATGATGCCATCAAATTGGAATTCACAAGATAAAAAGAAGTTTTTGACTGAGGTAAAAAAGTTTTACTAGGATGATCCCGACCTTTTCAAATATTGTCCAGATCAAATCTTTCGTAGATGTGTACCCGACAATGAGGTAGGTAGCATTATTAAATTTTGTCATTCAGAAGCATGTGGTAGTCACTTTTCAAATTAAAAAGAAAACCAAAGGCAAAGATCTTACAATGTGGATTTTATTGGCCAAATCTTTTCAAAGATACTTACACTTTTTGCAAAAGTTGTGAAAATTGTCAAAAGTTAGGATCAATTTCAAAACGAAACATGATGCCTTTGAATCCTATTTTGGTGATTGAAATCTTTGATTGTTGGGGTATTGATTTTATGGGGCCATTTCCAGTATCATTTGGTTTTATTTACATTTTAGTCGCAATAGATTATGTTTCAAAATGGATCGAGGCAATTCCTTGTCGAAACAATGATCATAAAACTGTGATAAAATTTCTAAAGGAAAATATTTTGAGTCGATTTGGAATTCCTCGAGTCATTATTAGTGATGGGGGAACACATTTTTGCAACAAAGTGTTTGCATCTCTAATGAAAAAATATGGAATCACACATAAAGTTGCAACACCTTATCACCCACAGAGAAATGGACAGGTTGAACTTGCAAATAGGGAGATAAAACAAATTTTAGAAAAAACTGTTAACCCGAATCGTAAAGATTGGTCTTTTAGACTTATTGATACACTTTGGGCATACAAAACTACTTTTAAAACATCATTGGGAATGTCTCCTTATAGAATAGTTTATGGAAAACCTTGCCAATTACCAGTGGAACTTGAACATAAAGCTTATTGGGCAATTAGAACGTTTAACTTCAACCTTGATGATGCTTCGAAATTGCGAAAATTACAAATCAATGAGCTTGAGGAATTGAGAAATGATGCATATGAGAATTCAAAAATTCATAAAGCAAGAATCAAAGAATTTCATGATAGTAAAATTACAAGAAAAATATTTGAAATTGGTCAAAAGGTTTTGCTTTATAATTCTCGATTGCATTTATTTCCTGGAAAATTAAGGTCAAGGTGGAGTGGTCCTTTTATTGTGAAAAAAGTATATCCGTATGGAGCTGTTGACATTGAGAATCCTAGAAATGGTAATTTATTCAAAGTAAATGGACAAAGACTTAAACTATTTCTAGAGAATCAATTCCTTCGAGAGGAAGTTCTTTTTCTTTATAATCCTTGTTATAATTAGTGTACATATTTGTTTCTTATAAATATGTATATTTTGTATGGTTTAACTATTTATTTTCCCGGTTAAATGGCGGATAATGGTACTCTGTGACTATTAAGTCGGACTCATCAGTTTCCCACAAACACTGATATTTGTACATAATTTTATTTTCTCATTCTCTTTAATTTGAATTTTTTTTTTTAAAATGGATAAAAAAAATTCTCCCTACTCTCAAAAAGAGATTTTATTTTCTTGCTAAAATTGAAATTTTAGAAATATATAAAGGCAGACTTGAAAGGTTAAGATTGTTTATGCTCATAGGTATTCCAGAGGATATACGTTGGATAATTGAAGCAAAGGTAAGATTAGCAGGTGAATTTTCATTTTCTCCTACTAAATGCATGACTGGTTTTGGCAAAAGTTCATATTCGAAAAAAGGAAGGGCCAAAAGAATGCAAGTTTGTCACAAATGTGCTAGATGGACTTGTGACACACAATGTCGTTCTTTAGGCATGGTTTCTAGAAATCGATAGGATAAAATTCAATTCATTAAGGATGGCCTGAGTAAGGAGTCTTTAGATAACATTCTATGGAATCTTGATACGCATCCTAGTGGATTTGTGCATCGTGAAATTCTCCGATTATGGCTCCAATTTTGTGAAGAACGTGAACTTAGTCTTGGGAATCTGACGTTAAAAGACCCTGTTTGCCAATTTATAAGAAAATTGGATGGGAAGCATATCCCCGACCCATTGAGGGCGTTTAAGCCATTTCTGGACGTAAAACCAGAGAAAGATGTGAGCCACAATCACAACTACTTTACTGTTCATTCACGCGTTAGTATTTAATTGTTTTTCTTTACTTTCTTGTCTTTATTTCAAACTTTTTCATAAAAAAAAGGAAAAAAGAAAAAAATTGATTATTGTTGTGTTTCCTGTTCATAGCTTAATAAATAGCTTTGCATTCACCCTCTTATCACACCACTCAGTTTATAAAAAAAGAAACAGAGAGAGAGAGAGAGAGAGAGAGAAATATGGAAGTGTCTTATTTCCGTAAAATTAATAGTATTGCTGTATTTTGTGGTTCTAGTCCTGGGAGAGATAGTTGTTTTATTGAGGAAGCCGATAATCTTGGTAAAGTTCTTGCTAAAAAACAGATTCACTTAGTATACGGAGGTGGTTGTCAAGGGTTAATGGGACGTATTGCTGGTTCTGCGTATTTGGGAGGAGTCAAAGTCTTAGGAGTTGTTCCAAAATCTTTAAGTCGAAATATCATTGGAGAAACCATTGGAGATGAGTTAAGAGTATTAAACATGCAAGATAGAATGGTAAATATGATGAATAATGCTGATGCCTTTATCACCCTACCTGGTGGTTTTGGTACACTGGAAGAGTTATTCCAAATAGTCTCCCTCAGGCACAACTCAACATTCACCGAAGCTTTATAGGTATTCTTAATGTTAATGGTTTCTTTGATGGTTTGTTATCTTTCTTAGATTATGCTGTCGAGAAATATTTTATTTCACAGTCAGCCAGACGAATCATAATTTGTGCGACAACTCCAAGCGAATTAATCGACAAACTCCAAGCATACATTCACAAGCCGATCCAAAGATTTGCTCATATTGTTTGGCACGAAGATACAAGTCAAAACGCAAATTGGATTTATCTCGACATTGTGAAATTTACCCATCTTGGTTACAAATGCCATTATGTTCTTTCGCCTTCAATAAGCCATACATCAGGTGATATCTTCTAAACTTTACTTTCCTAATTATTTTTGACATTAAGGACAATGTTTCAAATAAGTTGGGGGGGAAGGGATAATGATATTTTCTTTTATATGGTAAATGTGTGTTTTTTTTTTAAATGTGTGATTTTATTTTGGAATTTTTTTTAAAAAAAACTGATGGTAGAGTAAAGAATGTCATTTTGATCTTCTTGAGACGCATCTCTATTATGATGTTGTTGTGTTCTTTTCTTTAAAAAAAACATGGCATGTTGTATTTGGTTTAAAAAAATTTGTGAATTATCAAGCATGAAAATAGATTTATTGTTGAATTCAATGATGCTATCTTGATTAAATAAAAACAAAAAAAAGGAGAAAAAATTGCTTTATGCACATTCTATGCTTTGTGGAGAGATTGGTTGTGATACATATAACTGAAAGTTTGATCATGATAAAGCGTTTGATTTTCAATATTCACACATCTTTTGTGAATAAGTGGTGAGTTTGAGAAAACAAGCATTCTGAACTTTAATTGGTCATTTGAAATGGTTATGTTGTGATCTGAAATACTTAAATATGTCTACCTACCATTTGGAGAAATGATTTGGTTAATATCTACATTTTCAATTTCTATTACAATACTCCATTACAAAATCTGTGATGAGTATTTCTCATTGTTATATTATCATGTAAAGTCATGTTGTACAAATGAAGAAAAAAAGTGAAAAATGAAAAAAAAAAAGAGAAAAAATGGATAGAAAAAAAAAACAGAAAAAAGTAAAAAAAGAGAAAAAAGAAAAGAAGAAAAAAAATGAATACTATTACTTAGTTTGCCATTCTAAACCAATGAAATTTCGAAACATATTTTGGGTATGAAAATTTAGGTATTTTAAATTTTATAACTACCTATCTCATGCTCAATTTTTGTTTGAATGTTTGTCCTCAATTTTATTGGCCATTTCCTTGAGAGTTTTAACTGTTTTCCAACTCCATGAGTGAACACCTTACCAGCTTAAATGATAAACACTAACTCGTGATGATATGGAGTTGAGGTTTTTTCATGATTAAATTTGATGTTTATGTATCTTGGTTTGCGGAATGCAACGGTGGTTTTGTGCATATATACAATATTTCTTCCCTATATAAAAATATATATAAGAAATTATATTTATTCTTGATAACATCTATGATAATTGACAATAAACTTTTTGATTGTTAGACATTTTCACAAGTTTTTGTTAAAGAAATAATATCATGCCATGTTCATAAAAATTTCTTTTGTATTTTGTGCGCTTTAATTACTAGAGACTAG
>JABTTQ020002328.1:0-25000 GCA_016081115.2 Rehmannia glutinosa | reverse complement strand
TAATAAGCTGGTTGGGGGGTGTGATAAACGTTAAAAAATATACAATTACTTTCGGTTTGTAATAATGTTTTACCTTATTAATATTAGTAATAATATAAATTTATAGTATTATTATTTGTTATAAATAAAATAGGAAATCAATACAAAATTGTAGTAGGAAGCATTTTTTATGCAGGTTCGGATCAATGCGCATAACTTTCAATTCTGGCATGATTTAGGGATGATTCTTGAAGATATGGATTCACAATCGATTCTTTAACAAATATTCAGAGATATTAAAGCCTAAATCAAAGTTTGGGATGATATTTTCTTGAATCAAAAGTTCATCATAATTTCATGTTTCAAGAGACCCATTTTCTGTCAAGACTGGACCAAGGTCAGTATTTTGGGCATAAATCGAAGACCACATGTTCAATGGTGCTGATATTTTTACTGAGTCTTACCAACTAATTTGGATACAAGACTCCCAAGTCAAATTAAGTCGGCAAGGATTTTTCAAAAATACAACAAGATGATGCACTCATGATCCCGCAGGCCAACCACTCCACACTTATTACATCATATCTTGGCCAATAATGCTTGGAATTCATTCAAATCAGTGGGAAAATGCAGCCAAGATATGTGAGAATTATTGTGTTAAAGAAAATCAAGATGAATCAGCAAGAATCCTTTCCAAAAAGACCAGACAAATGAAATAATGGAGTTGGTTTTAAATTTTCAGCATTTTGACAATTATCTTGAAAATAAAAAAAAAATTCCAATAGGAATTATTGTGTTGCCTATAAATAGAAGTCATTTACACTTGCTAAACACACAAGTTTGTATAGAAAGTTAGAGTTTCAAAGAAAGTTTCATTCTTGTTTTCCTATATTATAGTAGATTTTCTAGTATTTCATAAAAATGCTTTCCTTAGTTTTCATACAATATCTTGTTTTCTCTACTTTCTTTATGTCTTTCTAAGTTTATTGTGTTGAGGAATAGAGTAAAACTCTTGATGGAGGAAAAGGAATGATTGTAGCTTTACATTAAATTTTATTGTTTTGATCATCAATTTATTGTTTAGATTATACCCTTCTTGTTTTATGGTATTCTTGATTTATGCATTCTATTGGCACAATAAATACTTGGTTCCATTTAGTTAAATGTCTAGTTTTACTTCAACCGACTACTAACGTGGATACCTTGATTTATTGTTGACAAGAGAATGCATGAATACTTGAGTCCATAAGCAAGTATTGGCGTTATAAGATAAATTATAATTGGTAATAAAACATGTACACCTTATTACATGATTTATATTTAGAATATCTTTCTATTGGAACCTTCGTTGTGTATGGATTCCAATAGTAGTAATTGAAGAGGTAAGAAAATATACTCATTCCTTTATCCAAAATGAAGAGTGGATCTCTATCCTCAACAATTTTATTAATCAAGTTTATAGTAAAAAATTATATTTCTTACTAGTTTAAAAAATATCTATTTATTTATCAAAGAAAAATATTCCCTGTAGATCGACCTCGGACTCACGAGAAAATTATTACTTGAGACAACCTGCACTTGGGTTTGCAACCTTAAAGTTGTAGCAATAGGATATATATTTGGCAATGGGATATTTGGTGCAGGTTCGTGTACCTTTTCTTAGGGCTATAGGAATATCAAGGTCTACACGAGGAATGACATGGATTGATGTAGGTTAGGAGCAGGACTACCTGTGATATTAGGAGCTTCAATCCCCGGAGGTAGTGATTGATCATTACCAAGAGAAATATGCTGACTTTGACTCTTTTGATGAGTTTTTCTCCGAGTATAAACCAAAAGCTCGGTATTGGGTCGTATTGATTCTCCCCTGTTTTGAATACTGATTATGTTTGGCACTATATGACTAGAATTTTTATTAATCTTGTCACATTGTTCCTCATAATTATAATCAAGAGATGGAGTATCTATAAATGTATGTGGTAATGGAGTGTGAGATAAATCCCAAAAATATTCTTCCATTACCTCAATCTCCCCCTGAAGAGAATTTTTGTCAAAAAATGGTTTGACCTCAATGAAAGACACATCCATGCTCACATAGATTTTTCTTGTTTGAGGATGATAACATTTATACCTTTTTTTTACTAGAAGCATACCCAATGAAAACACATTTTTCGGCTCTAGGATCGAGTTCGGAATGATTATGAATAGGCAGATGAACAAAAGCAACGCAGCCAAAAACTTTCAGTGGTAAATCAGAGTACATTCTAGATAAGGGAAAACTTTTCTTAAAAATTCTAGTGGTGTGCTATACTTTAGAATTCTGGTAGGCATTCTATTAATGAGATATGAGGCTGTTAAAACTGCTTCTCCCCAAAGGTATTTCGGAACATTCATTGAAAACATAATAGCACGAGCCACTTCAAGTAAATGTTTATTTTTTTGTTCAGCAATTCCATTTTGTTGAGGGGTATTCACACAAGTAGATTGATGATGGATACCTTTTTCTTTCAAAAAACTACCCAATCTTTCATTAAAATACTCGGTTCCATTATCGGTGTGAAAAATGCCAATTTTTGATTGGAATTGGGTTTCAATCATGTTATAAAAATCTTTGAAAAGTTTTCCAACTTCTGATTTTTCCTTCATCAAATAAATCCAGCATAAACGTGTATGATCATCAATGAAGGTAACAAACCATTTTTTTCCAGAAATAGTTGCTATTTTTGAAGGTCCCCACACATCACTGTGTATTAAATAAAATGGCTTTGAGGGAACATAAGATTTTGGATAATAAGTAGTACGATGACTCTTAGACAAATAGCAACTTTCACAATCCAAGGATGAACAATCCAATCCTTTAAATAAAGTAGCAAACAAATGTTTAAGATATAAAACTAGGGTGTCCTAGTCTTAAGTGCCACAACATTATTTGTTCATGAGCAGAAAGAGATCGAACACCACTAAGACATTGAGCATTTATTTTGGAGAAAACACCATCAAAGTAGTAAAGGCCATCGACCAACTTAGCACTGCCAATCTTCTTCCCGAGTTCGGTCCCAAATTCACAAAGTGAGAATCATAGAAAGAAACACGACAATTAGAGTCTTTGATAAGTTTACTCACGACAAAAGATTACATGCTAGTTTTGGAACATGAAGAACAGATTTAAGATGTATGTTCTCCGATAATTTTACCAATCCTTTTCCAGCTATAGGTGAGAAACTACCATCTGCAATCCTAATTTTGTCACTACCAGAACATGGTGAATAAGTGTTGAAAAGATGTGAGAAACTGGTCATATGGTCAGAAGCTCTAGAATCGATTACCCATGGAGTAGAATTTAAACAACAGGAAAAGGCATTAGGTGCACTTCCTGTTTGTGCAAGAGAAACACTAGGAATACGAGATGAGGAATTGGATTTTAGCGGTTTGAAGGTGATCAATTTGCTCTTTGCTAAAGGGACTTGAGTCTGATTCATTGAATGTCGCATTTGCCTTGGGATTGGAATGATTGCTTTTCTCTGTAGGCTTGTTGCTCTGCCAATTCGCTGGTTTACCATGGATTTTCCAACAGGTTTCTCGAGTGTGGCGCGGCTTGTGACAATGATCGCACCAAACCCATGGTCTTTCTCCAGTCCATCGCTTAAAATTTGTTGCTTTATTGGCAACAATGTCAACAACATTAAGGGCAGAACTTTCAACAATCTCGCTATTGAGTTTCTTCCCCAACATTACGTGTCAGCGACTTTCTTTCTTGCGAACTTCAGCAAAAACTTCACTGATTTGAGGAACAGGAACTCTGCCAAGAATGCGTCCTCTAACCTCATCAAACTCTACATGCAAGAAACTTATAAATATGGTGAGCTTCCATGGTCCGCTTGTAATGATTGGCGTCATCAGTAGACTTCCATTCATAATCATTGAACAGATCCAAATCCTGCCAAAGAAGCTTCAATGAATTGAAGTACTTTGCGACAGATTCTTCTCCTTGCCGAATCCCACCAAGTTTAAGGGTCAATCCATACACTTGGGATTGATTACCCAAATCAGAGTACATCTGATTCACGTTGTCCCACAACTCTTTTGTTGTGGAGTAACACATATAATTGGAACCAATCTCCTCATTCATAGAGTTCACAAGCCATGTCATCATCATTGAATTTTCTGCATCCCAGGTTGCATACAAAGGATCATCCAAAGCCGGTTCGATCTTGTCTCCAGTAAGATATCCTATCTTCCTTCTACCTCTGATATACATACGAACCGATTGAGACCACCGTAAAAAATTGTCACCATTGAGGCGAATGGTGGTGATCCTCGAATAGGGAGGGATTCACTATTAGAGGATTGGGTTGTTGTTTTAGTTCTTTGGCCGGAAACGCCGCATAGCTATTGGTTAAGTGAAGAAGAAATAATATGCAGCGGATTTGTTTTTTCTGAGTGAATTAGTATGGCTCTGATGCCATGAAAACAGAGCAGTAAACTTTTATTTCTGATGTTTTGAATCAGTATACATTGTTTCCTCTTTATAGAGGACTTCTACAATATAAGAAAGGAAACATCTATCTCACATATTACAAAAAATAAAATAAAATCCCTAATATCATGCACAATCAAATCTTTAAATATCTTGCTAATTATCTCAGCTGATTTTTTCCATTTTTCTCTAACAGACTATTGTACAACTAAATCTCCTAAAATCTTGTCAATTATCACTGTCAATATTCTCCTTTTTCAACATCCCAATTATGAATTATGATAATACGCCCCCTCAATCCAAGCACGGTGAAGGAACTATGTTGAGTCTGTTTCTAAACCTAGTTTAGGATTGACCACTTAACGACTTAGTTAATATATCATCAACAAAATCTATAGATGGGACATGTATGTTTGCACCAAGAACTCCAATTGAATAATTTTTTCCCTAACAAAATGGAGATCAATCTTAATATGTTTAGCTTTAGAGTGCAAAAGCAAAACGAGATTAAATGCTCCTACATTATCATCCCATATTATTGGAGTTTGTTGTTATATTTCCTTAAGTTCAAACAGTAAAGACTTAATCCATAGAAGTTCAGCCGCACAATGTGCTAAACTTCTATATTATGATTTCATGTTAATCATGTTGACACTTTTCAGAAGCTCGTTAGCATAATTTCCTCGGGACAAATGCAAACCTGCTTTAGTGAATAGGAATTCAATCCCAATAAATTGATGGGTAATATCTAAATCCTTTAATGAGAAAACACAGTTAAGATCATTGATAACTTGATCGGCATAGCCTTGATCACTTCCAATGATGAGAAGGTCATCAACATATGTCAATATGAATATATGATGACACATGATTGTTCAGTGAACTTGAAAAACAGAGATTGATCAGCCTTCGAACAAGTAAATTGAAAGCCCTTGAGAACAGAATCTGCTTGGCAGTCCATGCCCTTGAAGATTGTAAGATCTTAATTTTTTTTGTTGAATTGAGTGTTAACAAGTTTCTGAAAATCTAAAAAGGCATTAAAGGCCTCATATTTATGTTTACGAAAATAGGTCCATGTGTATTTGGAATAGTGATCTATAAAACTCACATAATTAGTATTTTTAGTTGACAGGGGAGGGTCCTTATAAAACACTGTGGACAAAGAGATTCAAAATTTTAGAATTTGAATTGGAAAAAGGTATTCTGTGACATTTAAGAGACACTCAATAAATTTATAGTAATACTAGGGACATGAAAAAGATTTCTGAGATGAAAAACATGGTTAGAAAGAGATGGATTAGAAATGAGGGTAGAGTTACTATTATGGGAGATAGGAAGGCAACTCCATTACCATTTACCAACTTTCAGTTTTCTATTCCTTTGATTTTTTTCTGATAACTTGGTGGTAATGAGCCGATGTTGAGGCTGAATGGTTTTGGTGATTAAAGAAAGGTGTGTTGAAGCTTGCTCTAATGGCGGAGGATATATTTTGAGAATCTGCCATTGGAAAAAGCTAAAGGAAAGGTGAGGGAAATAATATCAGAGTAGGTACGAACCGACTCTGATACCATATAAGGAAAATGGTATCATTCTCATAAACTGAAAAATTATTTACTACCTGAACTATATTCCCTTTGTTGGTTTGGAAACCTCACGTCTGTGATTAACCAATTTAGTATTTATACTTCACGTTTAATTGATACTTGTTCACATGAAACTTGTTCACATGAAAGGACGAAAACACCCCCAATTTCTTTTAAAAAAAATATAATTAAACTAAAAATAATTAATTATTTATGTTAAATAGTTAACTTTTAATTAAAATCACTGTTCCAAAAATCCCCGCCTAGCACCACCCAGGTCCCGCCAAACCCCGCCTAAAAATTGTTACAATTAATAAAATATAGTGTTGACAAGAGTGCTCAAATAAAGTGATATCTATTTGCGTTACAAATGAAATAACAAAAAAAAGTGATACTTAAAAAGTGTATTTATTTAAAAGTGTTACATATATAAGCGTTATATATTGATAAAGTGCTACAAAAGTGTTACATAAATATTGTAATGTAAAAAGTATTACAAACACGTGTTACATATTTACCTTATGTAAAAAGTGCTACAATATTTGTGTTACCTAATGTTATTTATGTTGTAGTGTAGTTTGCCTACAGAAAAATTTGTTGGTAAATATTTAGAAAATTGTAAAGTGTAGGTAAAATATCTACCTATAAAATCAAATCACATTGGTAAATACCTACGAAAAATCATTGGTAAATTGAAAAATGTCAGTATAATTTGAGGAAAAATAATATTTTTAATTATGTAGGTATTATGTAGGTAACTGTGAAATTTAGTGACAAAATCATTTATGTCGGTAATTTCTTTTGGTAAACTGAAATTTTCTTGTAGTGTATTAGTAATATTATTTATTTGAATTCACATGTTGTCTTAGGGTAAAAGAAAACATGTTTGCACAAAGTGTATTAGAAACATAGCTGTTGTCGTTGCCTAATGAAAAAAAAATATTAAAATGTGGGCTATTGTGCAGATGATTCATAATTAATCATAATTCGTAGATGATAAGTATTCTGCATCTAACATGAATGCTAGGTGTGGATGTCTACACGATTTTTGCTTAGACTTAATAAAGTTTGCTATTTATTCATCTAAATGAACATAATAAAATGTTTTTTAAGTACTTTTCATTGTTCTAGGTATAAAGTTTCTTGAAAAAAGTTCACAAAATAAATGAAAGTTGCATAATACTCTGAATGTTCACTTCATGAGTGTAAAATTTGACTTTTATGAAAATTATATAATTTAGTTTTGGTATTCCTTGTTTTATAATTGGTGTTTTGATGATTGTCAGATGTCAAAAGTTTCCATGTCTTTACGCCCTTAAGAAACTACTTTAAACAAACGAAAGCATATGCATGAAGGGTTTTTTTTTCTGTGAAAGCGAAGAATAACGAGTATAATTTTTCAAGTAATGGCGAGTGACAGGTTGTGGGATGTTATGAGCAACATAGATGTAAACATGATCAGAAATACTATAAAAGAGGGGTAAATTGCTTATATAATGTAAAAATCAAAATAAATTGGCAAAATAGTGTGAAATTGTGGTGGGTTGTTTATCTACTCATTGGTACACACTTGAGATGCGCCTACAATGGTTGGTGCACACTACAGTTGAGCCAGACCACCTTATTTTTATCTTTTTTTTTGTGAATTGGCTGGCGACGCTATAATTGCACCATACCTCTTTTTTCTTCGGAATTGGTTGGCGCATACAGTAGATCACCAGCAGAATATTTTTTTGCCATATAATTTACAGTTTTTATTTAAGAAAATTAAGTTAATTTATTTTGGTGCTTTAAAATATTTTTATAAATAACTAGTTATTACACAAATTAATCCAAATATAACCATTAATATTTACATCCAAAATTAAAATGTCTCAACTAAATATTACTAAATACATAATTTTGACTAATGTTACTCCTAATATCTATATCCATCGGTGTCACATCTCAGATGATGCCTCTCTCCCATGCTCCGCTTAAGATCGTATTCATCATTATCAATATCCTACCGGTCGTCGATGTAGATGAGCTCGGATCCATATCCATATAACTCTCCGAAATCCACCGGGAAATAGTATGCATTTAATGTTGAAAACTTGACGCCGCATATCCAGATGGATCTGTCATTCCCACATCTGTGTTGAGCAGTGTTGTAAATAATGTGAATTGTGGTGTTATGAACTGATCATAATCCACAGGTCGTGGCATATAGGGTGTATGATACGAAGTGGAGGGACCTGCCGCATATCCAGATGGACCTAGCATATATCCAGATGGACCTAGCGCATATGTGTGTGGTGTCTATGGAGCAGTAGTGGTCGTGCGTGCCCGATCATGCTCCTGTGATGGATCATCTGTCTGTGGAAATGGCTTTGGTGGAGGCATCCTAGGAGACGCTGCACACTAGTCATCTCCTCAATAAAGTCACGCCTAAGGTGATCAACAGACTGCGGGTCAGAAGCACTGACATCCCGAACACTAATCCACATTCGATCGAGTAGAGTACTCTACAATATACAAATATCAGAAATATATACATAATGATATAATTTAAATGTTTATAATGTAAATTTATAGGCAAATTACCATGGCATCCTGAGCTATAGTATCGGCTGGCTGATGCCCTACTGTCATATGCATGTTTTGTGGACTTATTAATTGTCATGTAATACGACCATACCCTATCTGATATCCACGAATTGTGCTCCTACCTTACCTATCACGTCACCTCCAAACAATGGACTGGTGTGACATCGCCAAATACTGAACCCAAGCACCATGAACTTGTGGCCAATCCCATCCGGCTCTCCCTTTGCGAGTAATACCATGGAGTGATGTGTGTGATTCTGAGGGCACACCGGAAATATATTGTCTAAGGCCAAACTGTCTCAGCACTCACCATGGGTGGTGAAATTCCACAATAGCGTAATTTATCAAAGGACATTGAGACCTCCACAACTCGGAAATACATCATGGTCCAACACCATTATATCTACTGAGTTTACGTCATATGGCTCCCAAATCTACTGTGATAAATTCGATTATAAATTAATAATATATTTGAATATGTAGTTAAAACTACTTACTATGAATATAAATTCTTACGTGTCTATTTGTCGATCTGTCATTCAAAGATGTCCCTACCGATACGCATTTAAATGACTAAATGTGTCCCTAATTTTATATATATTAATATTAAATTTATACCACTATATATAAGGTTATATATATTTTTCTACGCTTATTTATACGATAATATATATACAGTTATTAATATATACTAATATATATTTTTATACATTTATTAATATATATGAATAGTTGTTAATATATATTATACAGTTATTTATACATATACATATATATTAATATTATAAATAAACAATTATTATTACACTTATAAATTATATAAATACATTTCACATATGCATATATTTAATAATAATTACTATAATAATTATATATGATTAATATTCTATTTATGACTTTATATCATAAACGGGTATTATTTATACAATTTGATAAGTATTATACGAATAAATAATACGAATATTAAAATTCATTTCAAAAATACTAAGTAATTTACATAAAAGAAATACATTACAATGTCTAGAAAATATTAACACATACAAAATAGTAACAATTACAACATATTCTGTGAAAAACTTAACACACAACATACTATGATGAAATTAACATACATAGATTATGAAATAAAAGTTAACATAAAACAGTTAAAACATACTTGAAAATTTCTATCGTTGCCGGAAACTGCTCTTGCCGTCGTCGCCGGGAACTGTGGCCGCCACTGGAACCGGTACTCCGTAGAATTTATGCCGCCGCCTATTGCCTTGAGCTTGGAGTTGTGTGTGTTTGTATGCTGGTGTGTTTGTATGGGGGATTTGGGGAGGGGGTTTTATAGACCCGTGTGTGTGAGTGGAGTATTTCTTGGGGGGTGGGTGGGTTGTTGGGGGAATTTTTTTTCCTTAAAAAACAAGGCTGGCGCAAGAGACATCGATGCGCCAAATTCTCAAAGAATATTCCGCAGTGGTTAGGTTGACCATTTTTTCCGTGCCAAGCACACTTCACTCCTGTGCCAGCCATTCGAAAATAATTAAAAAAAATATTTATGTTGGCGCATGAGTATAATGCTCCAACGTTGAACCGGATTTTTAGGGGCGAGCCTAATGCACCAACGAGTAATATCACATGATTACCCTCACAAATCCACTTATTCATTAATTTTATTTACCATTTTGCCTTAATTAGGCAAATTACCATAAAAGAGATTTGAATGTGCTCAAAGAGACTGGCGACTAAAGCTGTTGAACGAGGCATCAAAGTTAACATTATAGTTATATTGTCGTCTTTCTGTGTCCTGTTTCTACAATAGAGAGGATTTACTAACTATTTATTTTCGAGAAATTGAAGAAAATTGTATTCAAATAAAACCTTATTGCCCCACCAATCCACCAAGGAGGAGTAAACCATGAATTCGTATAATTGAACTTGTTCATCAGAGTTTTTTTATTATTGACTTTTAGTTTCTTGGATCAACGTCTTTTTGTAAATTTATATAAGTTGTTTTGAGTTGTTTACTAAAAACAATTACGAATTAAAGTGAAAAATAACCCAGGTTCACTTCTACGTCTGATGTAGTTATTTGTTTTTTCTTTAAATTTATTGGTAAATTCTGTTAGATAAATGTTTTTATCATGATTTTGATGATTTTGTTTTTATACCAAAACAATATTTTTAAATATTGTCCAAATACTCCTAAATGATTTAAATTGTTTCTACTAATTTTTCCTGGAGTATTTCTTCAAGTTTATTTTCGACAAAAATTGGACAACACTTTTGATGATTTTGTGTTAATGTATTTTTACATCAAAACAATATTTCTAATGTTGCCCAAATACTCCCGATCGATTTAAAATATTTTCATAATTTTTCGGGGTATTTCTTGAAGTTTATTTTCGACAAAAATTGGACAACACTCCTATCTTGTGTGCAATCGATCGCCCTATAGGGCAACCCGTACCTGGAGATATGTTTTGAAACAGAAAACGTGATGGAAGAAAACCTGAGGAGGTCGACCGGTCGACCTTCACGTCGACCGGTACCTGAAAGAGAGAAATCATTAACCAATCTCTCTGTATTGCATTTTTGAGGGTTGGACCGGTCCACAAGGGGGCCGACCGTTCGCACCCTAGGTTGACCGATCGAGCACCCCCTGACCGGTCCCCCTATGTGTTTTTGCTGTTTCATTTCCTTTTCTGTATTTGTGCGCGACCGTCGCCCTATCGTTTGACAGCAAAATTCTAACCGTTGTGCAGCAGACAAAAATTCCTTAAATTGTGGAATTGATTTCTAACAGCTATATTCTTCAATTGTCTTGCAATTTTTTACAGATTTCAATCTCCTAGGAGGAGCCTATCAAGTTCAAGACATCTCCTATAAATAGATGCAGAATTGAAGCAACACAATAAGAGAGAAAACTATAACACAACAAGATACACTCAAGCAAATACTTGTTCTTTCATTGTCTATATTCTTATTGTAATTTGTCTAGCTTATCACTTTCACATCTTGAGGTCTAGGCTTTATTTCTTGATTACATTTGCACTCAAAATTGTATTATTCATTATCGAGTTGTAATCTTGAATTTGTGGTCATCATTCAACACAAGATATTCTTGTGAGTGTTTTTGTGGTAAGATCACACTTGGATGATCTAGGCGATAGGTGCAAGAAGATTGTGGTGATCTTTGAGATGTTGAAGAATTTGTTATTCTTCAAGTCGGAAAATTGTGGTAATCTTCACAAGGTGCCATTGAAGATTGTGGTAATCTTCAAGAAAGATTGTGGTAATCTTCAAGTGAGATTGTGGTAATCTCCAAAGAGGTGTTGTAAGGTGATGTTGTATTAATTGTGGTAATTTATAAATCTTTTTTCTTTTTGAAATCCATCCCGGAGATACTGGAGTGGTAGAGTATTAGGCCCTAGGTGGGTTGAACCTCTATAAATCGACGCGTGTTATTTACTTCCCGCACCTTCATTCTTGTCTTGGCTTGTTTGATTCAAAAAAGAGAGCATAATCAAGAAAATGGAGATAATCTATTCACCCCCCCCTCTAGATTATCGTAGCCGCTTAGACTTACAAGTGGCATCAAAGCCATACTCTTTGGTAAGCTCGTTCCACATCGCGAGTAAAGAGGAACGATCATCGGCTACGAATGAAGTCTACCTTACCGGCGCATCCACCAACAAGCCACCATTATTTGCCTCCAAAAATTATGCATTTTGGAATGAAAGAATGGAATGCTATTACAAAGTTGCGGGTTTGATATTTGGAACACGGTCATCAATGGAGAATCTATTCCGATGAAAGACACACCTCACACCTCCAAAGCTCTCAAGGAGCTCAATGATGAAGAGAAGAAAATCATCTCCTTAAATGGTAAAGCTCTTAATATTATTTATTGTTCACTTATCATTTCGGAATATGATCATATTGCAGAAAATAAATCGGCACATGAAGTATGGAGAAAATTAGAAAAAGTATATTCAAATTAAAGGAGTCACTCAAAAGCATCTACTTCTCAATTGGACACAACATCAAATCCAACAACATGGGATGAGCCTCTTACAACTTCCGATGATGAAGAAGTCGAAAAATGTCTTATGGGTATCGAAGAAGATGAGGTATGTTCTAAACCTTCTACTTCTTATGATAATGAATTACAAAATGAGTATAGTGATTGGCGAAAAGATTTTGATGAGCTTCAAAATGAATTCCAAAGCCTACTTATTAAATACAAAAATTTGAAAAAGGAATTCAATGTTTTGAAAAATGATAAGGATAGTTTATTTACTTCTTATGAATCACTATCACGTGCTCACACCACCACACTTTATAAGGTTAGAACTCTTGAAAAGGAAAATAGTACTCTTGTTGAGGATATTAATTGCATGAAAAAAGATTTATCAAAATTCAACTTGAGTACCGATAAAATGACCAAAATTATTGATGTTCATGATTGTGTTAATTTGAAACTAGAACTTGTTCATAAGCCTAATGTTGTTAATCATATGAAAAAGAATCGAGTCTCTAAGCATGTTGGTCATTATGCTCCTAGAATTATTACTTGTTCTTATTGCGGTAAAAAGGGTCACACGGCTAATTCTTTTCGAGCTAGAAATAGTTCTAATTATTATTGGAGACTTAAAAGTCTCAAAGCTAATCCTAAAGGACCCAAACACTTGAGGGTACCACAAAGCAATGTCATATTAGGTACCCGGCGGAATAACAAAAATCAAAGAAAATGCATACCGCCAAGAAGACACCAAATGTCCATATCATTTGATCAAAGGAGAAGACATTACCACAATGAATTTCCAAGAAGGAAATATTATCAACAATGGGAAGGTAACAATTCTTGGAAAATGGAGCAATTGGAGAAGCTATCATCAACAAGATGATTTTCAAAGAGAAAGATACCATCAACAATGGAAAAGACACAACCCATGAAAATGGCGTAATTGCTAAACCGTATCTCCCTATTTTAAGTATGTATTTTATTTTTATGCATGTTTTTATTTGTGCCTTAATTGTCAAAATGATTTTTCAAAATTTTTTTAGGTCTTCTATATTTTTGTTTTTTTAAATCTTTTGAAAAGGAGACCTTGCATGATGTTTTTAAATCTCTTGTGCATTTACTATGACTATTGTGATTTATTATCTCTTATGAAATTTTATGGCATAAGCATACTTGTAACATATATTATTGCTTTAGCCTACACTTTTACCATTATTTTTGTGCTAGAATTATTTAAGAATTGTGTAGGATATATACCTTCATAAATGACCATCTATGTCAAGAGTGACATAAACTATCGAGGTACGCACACCATTGTTATTGATCTCATAAACTCGATATATTTTTGCCATTTGCCTATGTGCTTGATTTTCAAGATATTTCAAAGAATCTCACATAAGTGCCATTAAGAGGATTTTTCGATTTTTGAAAGGCACTATTCGATAAAGCTCTTTTTATTCGAGACTTATAAAGGATTACATTTGTTTTTGATAAAACATTCGACTTTTATCTTCTTCTCAAAATTATACATTTGATTGCACATATTCATTCTTGTCAAAACTCTTGTTCAAATACTTCTTTTAAATAAGGTCTCAACTATATGCTCTCCGGTTTTCATATTTCAAAAGAGACCTTATATTGCTTTCTATAAGCTTATTTGAACTTACATGTTTTATGAAACTCTTGATGATTTGTTTTAAAGCATAGTATGTGTTACTTGTTATAGTATCTCTATTATTCGATATTACTATGCTCTTGTGCAAGATATCTTGTTAAGATTTTGCAAAAAATTTTGGTATTTCGGAACAAGCTTGATAACCAAGGCAAGGTTAGTAGCTCAATGGTATTGTCAAATAGTAGATATTGATTATGTTGAGACATTTTCACCCGTAACATGTTTTGAAGCTATTCGCATTTTACTTGTCCATTCTTGTTTTAAGAAAATTTCAAGCTTTACCAAATGGATGTTAAATCCACTTTTCTAAATATTTTATTCAAGAAGAAGTATATGCAAAACAATTGGGGTTTGAAAATTTTTTTTGGGCCAAATGATTTTTATAAAAGGCCTTGTATGGCTTAAAACAAACACCCCGTGCATGGTATGATAGACTTAGCTATTTTCTTTTTCAAAATGGTTTTACAAGAGGTAAAGTTGATACTACTTTCCTTATTTTTGAAAAAGTGCAAGATTGCTTACTTGTGCAAATTTATATTGATGATATTATTTTTGGTGCTACTAATGAATCTTTGTGCAAGAAATTCTCTAAGTTGATGTGAGGTAAATTTAAGATGAGCATCATGGGGGAGCTCAATTTCTTCCTTGGACTTCAAGTTAAACAATGCCAAGTAGGTGGTTATATTTCACAATCAAAGTATACAATAGAACCTTTGAAGAAGTTAGGCATTGAAGAAGGAAGAATCATCTCAACCTCTATGACAACCTATGTAAAGATTGACAAAGGTTGAAGAAGGCATATCGGTTGACAAACAAATTCGAGGTATGTTCATTAACTTTTATTACTCCCATAGACTCGAATCTCAAGAAAGATTGTGGTAATCTTCAAGAAAGATTGTGGTAATCTCCAAAGAGGTGTTGTAAGGTGATGTTGTATTAATTGTGGTAATTTATAAAATCTTTTTTCTTTTTGAAATCCGTCCCAGAGATACTGGGGTGGTAGAGGATTAGGCCCTAGGTGGGTTGAATCTCTATAAATCGATGTGTGTTATTTACTTCCTGCACCTTCATTCTTGTCTTGGCTTGTTTGATTCGAAAAAGAGAGCATAATCGAAAAAATGGAGATAATCTATTCACCCCCTCCTCTAGATTATCGTAGCCGCTTGGACTTACTAATTCCATTACTTAGCAATACTTGTTGAGTTTTGAGAAAGTGAAACACGAAAAAATAAGAGGAAAAAAAGGGAGTTTGCATTCTGAGAGGGACTTCAAAAATGTAATAAGTTAAGAGTATTTGGAAACTGAAATGATTTATTACCCAATCTATACTTGAATCCTATTTTTAAAATCTGAAAATGGCAATTAGACTCGATTACAAGAAGATCTGATATGTAATCTAATTTAGTTTATATGAGAATAACTAAAGTATTTGTCCAATATTTTTGAAATATATGTTAGATTATGTAAATTCCTCAGTCATTAAAACAAATTAGTTTAAAGCAAAGGTAGGAAAACCACGTGTTTATTTTCTATTTTAGTTTTAAATGAGTGAAATAAATCTTCTATTTATTATTCAAATAAAGTACAATGAATTTATGGCTTCGGATAATAGATATCAAAGACGACGTAATAAAATAAACGTAGTAGAGTTTTGATACGTGTAAAGCAAATGATTAAGTCAGATATAGTACGGATACAATAAATGGTATCATACAAAAAAAAAACGAATATTATAACAGTTTTAAGTCTTTTCAACATAGTCCCAAGTAGCCATTTTTCTAGAAACAAAGCAATAAATCATAAAAAAGCCTTGCACTTACCTTATATATGTTTTGATCCACAATGAATGTTGTATGGACAATCTACGGCTCTTTTCCAATGTTATTATTTCATTGTACCAAACAAATTATATACATCCATTTGAATTTATGGTAGTCTATTCACAACATTCAAATAAAATTTGTGTAATATGCAATTGAGATAGCAACAATCTCCACTTGTAATTAAGAGTAACAATATCATTTATTACATCATGACTTGGATGAAAGAAAACTTAGTAAGTGAGTTTGTTTTTTGGATGCAAGTAATTTCAATGAAAATTTTAATTATTTCAAAGTAAGCTGTCAATCTCAACACGATGTTCTGTACTTCTTATTTTCCTTCTCATCCAAACAATAATAGTCAACCTACTTTTTAAGGTTTTCAAAATCTTAAAAATCAATAAGAGATAAGAGATATGCATAAGCATAGTTGTAAACCGACATTTAAAGAATAAAATTTGATACCATATATTCTGAGCTTTTCAGTTTACTAATTCAAACGCTGGCTCAGACTACCATTATTATTTTTCCCTTTTGGCTCTATGCAATCTGATTTACATTCTGCAACCCTCTTTTTATAAATTGTATAGGTTTATGCTATTGAAAGTAAACCACATCATTCAAACTTTTTCAAAAAAAGAAAAAAGAAAAAAAAATTGTAAAACTTTTCATAATTTTTGTTTTCTCTATGGAGTTTCCTAGTTCGAATGATGATAACCAAGCGACTCTTTTTCGATGTTTCAAGCAAAAATGTTGAAGAAAATCCACCCATCTTCCATTGAAATCCCACGCCAATGGCCCCGACATGGCAATTGGCGATAATGACCATGAATATGGTTGCAAATATTGCCGAAGAAATTCTCCAACAAACAAGCGTTAGGAGGGCACCAAAACGCACATAAAGTCGAACGTGCAATGGAGAAAAATGCACGTGATCTGCACGGAAATCATTTTACTGGTTACTTTGGTGGTAATTTATCCTATCCAGGATTATCTACCACCAGCCCTTTTCTTGGTTCTTATAATAGATCTCATGATTTTGTTAACGGATCTTTTTACAATTATCCTTGTAATCCTCCTTCACAACAACATGGGATGCAAATCGGTTATAACGCTCGTCCCAGGCTTCCATCGACTGGTGATCTTTATGCTCCTCCTCGGCATATGCCTGGATTTAGCAATATTTATTCTGGATGGGGTGCACCTGGACCAAGAATTCCTCATCAGTTTCCAGGGCAAGGTTCTTATAACATGCACAATCATGTTTTAAATCTTCGATTTCCGAATATTGGTGCCGGGAGTTCAAATTCTAGGCCTTTTTCTCAGGACCTATCAGGTTTTCCTGTATCAAGAACCAGGCCTGAGAGGAACATTGGAGGAGGGCAAAATGGAAATGAAATGAATGATCCTGGAAACCAACAAGTTGGAGATGATGACATTGATTTATCTCTTAAGTTGTGATCAGTTTGTGTTAATTTTTGTTTTCTTTATTAACATTATTGCCATGTCTAAGTGGTCTAGAGTTTGTGTTATGTTTGTTTAGTTTGTGGTTGCTTGTCAATTTTAATTTAGTGAAATAAACTATGTATTTTTCTACTGTTTTCGTTTCTCTGTTTCAGTTAATTGGTAAGGTACACTTGAATTTTTGTTTTCATTCTTTTAAAAACATAGAAGTTATTCAATTAATTGTTTTTGGACGACTTTAGTTAATAATTCAGAAGTAGCTAATGCACATATCCCAAGAAAAATTGTATCGTAAATGCGCTTTGTTATTTTCAATGTAAATTTAAATTAAAATGAAGTAAACATACATAAAAGTATTAATAAATATATCAATGTCATAAGAAATGACTGAATGTTAAGCAAAAAAGGAAGGGGCAATTAGAAATCGAGACTAGTAATTAATTTATGAAATCTTCGTTTAGCAATGTTAGTGACAAGGATTCAAGTCACACATGAGATGGCGACTGGATTTAGTCAATGACAGCTTGATTTTATTTCTAAACGGATGATAGATGTTATATTTGCAAAGTAATGACAGATTAATTTCCCATAAGTAAAATGTTATGATGTAATCTGATGTATATTTGAGAAATATGTATCATCGGGTAATAATGTATATTACATCATTTGCTAAGTAATGACAGATTAATTGTAAGGTTATTGATTTTTTCAGTACCTGACCTATATGGACTTTGCTAGTTTGGTACCTGATATTTCGGAGTTACCAATTTAGTACCCATACTTCACATTTTTTTATAATTTAATACCTATTCACTTTTAAGGACAAAATTGCCTCCAAGATTTTTTTATTTTTTGTTAAAAATTTAAGTTTTAATTAGAATTAAATTTAAAACAAAATTTAATTAAGAAATAACTTATTATTATTTAAATTAAATTATTAAATTCTTAATGTAAAAAATAAAATAAATTATATTAATTATTTTTTTAAAATTCGATTAAAAAACTGATTAAAAATTAATATATTAATAAAAGATTGCTATAATTTTCTTATTTACTATCTTAATTTTAATTTTTACATTATTTAATTTTCATTTTAATATTTAAAATTAGTTAACTAAACTAATTTTTCTTTTGATTAATTAAATTTTAATTTATATTTATTAATTTACTAATTTAATATTTAATTTTATTTTTTCTAAAAATTCATTAATATTTTTAGAAGCTTCTTTTTATTTTTTATTAATTAAATTAATTCAAATTGTAATTGATTTTATAATTTAAATAAGTATACTCAAAAGTTTATTTGAGTATACTTATGTTTCTTGTGGACATTTTCGTCCTTAAAAGTGTATAGGTACCAATTTATAAAAAAAATATGAAGTATTGGTACTAAATTGATAACTCGTAAATGTCGATTCCAAACCAAAGAAAAGTGTCTATAGGTCAGGTACTAAAATATCAATAACCCTAATTGCAATTATGTTTCTTACGATATGTATCATCAAGTAATAATGAACGACTTATATATAGTCCATATCTAATCAATGTTTAAACCTAATTAACTGGCTCGGGATCTAGTTTTATATATTTGTAATATTTGAGAGATTGAGGGTGTTATTTAAGGGGGGGAAATTACTTTCCAATATATGCACATAATGCGCACATAACTTTATTTATTATTTATTTTTTTTGTGTTCAAGAAATATTCATATATCAAATCGTATGTTAAGTTGTATTAAATAAAGCATAATTTGCATATAATCTAAAGAAAATACTTTCAAGATAGACTGATAAGTTGGGCTCCATTAATATATGGTGTAATCTGATGTAGATGTAATTTTAATTTGTCCCCAAACTATGCATGATTTTCTATTTTGCCCACTTAATTTTGAATTGTTCTAATTTACTCTTGAACTTTGCAAATTGTTGCACTTAACCTATATTTTTCAAATTTACCCCTCACTGTTAGTGAATTGTCTATAGCTATTACATCTCGAACATTGATTAATTTGGATCAATTTTCTCTCAAAATCTCATTATCTTAGCCAACATACAAATTTTATTAAGTAATAGTAAATTTCATCAATAAATGTAGACTATTATATCATTTTCAAAGATTACAAAATAAAATAAGAGTCCATCGAATTTTTGGCCTTTCGTCCATAACATAAAATATTTTTTAGCCATGTTTTTAAAAAACATGTTTTTTAAATATTTTTTAGTTCAAATGTCTACTTTACCCCTTTTTTCACCTTTGGGACTTGTACATATATAACTCGACATCGAGTTACATGACTCGGTACCAAGTTACATGACTCGATACCGAGTTATGTAACTCGGTCGGTGCCAATTTATGTTACTCGGTACCGAGTTATGTACCACATCAATTTTTTGAAAAATGGTCAAGTACCTCATCAGAGAATACATGAAGGGTATGACCATCAATTTTTGGTCAAAATGGCTAAACAAAATAGGCTATTTTTCATTTTCACAAAAGAGAAATGGCCAATTTGGCCTATTACCATATTAAGTTGGATTTTTACCAACAAATTAGGTATCCTAGACTTAAAAATTGTGTTGTTTTCGAGTAAATTGAGTCAAAATTATTTTTAAAATTGTATATCAAGTTGTAATAGGTATCAAGGTACCAAGAATCAAGAAACGGACGAAAAATGGTGAAAAATGAGCCACACCTGTGCAAGAGCACAAGAAAAATCAAGAGAAACGGTACCACAAAGTGTTCTGTGGTACAAAACAATCATGTACCGCGGTACAAGATTGTGTACCGCGGTATACCCTCCAATTTTCACTTGTACCGCGGTATTGAATGCTTGTACCATGGTACACAATTAATTTTTACTGTATATCGCAGTGTAATGCTCCATACCGCGTTTCAACCCTAATTTCACCTGTTTTCTGCCGCGATACATTCAACACATACAATAGTACCTATAACACATCCTTCAATAATAATTTAACTTTATACGGCGAAAAACCACGAAAAGATTATATAACTGATAAATGTCTTTTTATGCATGTTTATGTGTTTATTTGAATCGAATTTGAGTTATTTGTTGTTAGTTTCACAAGTTTTTTTATTGTACAAAGTTCATATTACAATGAGGTGCTTTTATTGGTGCAGATTGATCATTCGTAGCTATTTTTGGTGAATTACGGGCCATGGTTTCATGTAAAAATATATCCCTGGGTTTATGAATGCAAAAACGCTCGAAATCTCAAGCTATTCGAGGCTTTTCGAGCCGAACACAGCCCATGTATGTTTTTTTACATGACCATGTTAAAAATGAACAAAAAAAAGCAAAAAACATGGCCTTGACGTACCAAACACATCAGTGTTCTGGAGGGTGCCAAAACGCGTATGTAACACGGCCATACCATATTTTTCAACACGGCCATGCTGCACAACAGTTTCTATCGATTTTTCATGGTTATTTTGAAAAAGCACTTGAATCAAGCCTTTTGACAACTCTTATACACTTTTGACACCCAATTTTGCTGAACAAAGTCTTCTTTTCACCAATAATTTTGCATAAAACAATCACCCAACAATCCAACTAATGAAGTGGAACATTAAAATACGAAAAGATGACATTATTAAGGATTACTTTTACCAAAATAATGTCTATAAAAGCCCAACGATGGGGTTGAGGTTGGACATTCATTCAATTCATCATTATTCAGATTCATTTATATAGAGAGAAAATTATGTATTGGGAGAAGAGAGGGAAACTCAAATTGCATGGAGATTGAACGGCTTAGAGAGAAAGGCTTGGAGCATAGCATCATTGGAGACAACCAAAGAAGAAGTCTTGTTGTGATCTTGATAAAAGATAAGTTAATCATGTCTATATCATTTAATTCTTCTTGTATAGCTTATGCTTTTGTCAAAATCATGTTGAGCTAAATCTTTAGTGTTTGAATGTAATGAACTCTAGAATGGATTTGTGATTATGGTTTGAATGTTTTAATATAATCTTCATGTTTTGTGCGATTCACTTATATTATGTTTCATTCATTCGAGTTAATATTTTCGGTATATTGATTTGAATTTTATTCGTCATCGGGTAATCGAGAGACTTATGGTGAGAAAGAATCAATCTAAGTGAAAGGAGTTGCATGCAATCCTAGACATAGGACGACATAAATTTTCCGAATTACGGTCAAACCTAATATGGAATTCATAAATGATTATAATGCAATCTTGGAGCTTTTAACTAGAAAGAGATTTCGGTTAATCAACTTGAGATTAAAAGTAGGAATTTCTACGATCCATGAAGCATGAGATTATGTTAAGGGTTGGTAATTGCTTAAGGGGTTACGGTTGTATTTTATCTTGTTAAAATCTCAAAAACATTCTAGAGGAGTGCACATTCGAATATATTTTTATCTCTTGATCTCTTATTTTACAATTTTTCTTTTATTCTATCATTTTTAATTTGTTGATTATTTAGATTCTCTTTTTCTTATATTTTTACAACAGACTTCTGAAAATTGGTAGATTATATAACAACAAGACGGTAATTACTAGTACTCAGAATCCTCGTGGGAATGACACTCGATACTCGGTAAATTAAACTATAAAATGATAGGTACACTTGCCTAAGGTTTTTAGAATATGTTTCGAGCCATCAAGTTTTTAGCGCCGTTGCCGGGGATTGTGATATTAAGAATACTTTATTTTTGTTAATCTAGTCATTCGTGTTTTATTTTTCTCATTATTGCTTTTTTTCTTATCTATCTTTTGTGAGTCTTGTTTAGCACTTCTCCATCTTTTATTTACCGTAGTGCATGCCTACTCGTCATCGTGGCGAGAAGGGCAAAGTTGCTGGTACTGTCGCAAATACGAAGGAAAGTATTAACACAGGGTACGAAGAAGTCATAAACAAAAGCAATAACAAAGATTTTGTTATTATGGCGGAAGAACCACAAAGAACGATGTTTTACTACGTCAAGCCATCAATGGATGACACAACATCAAGCATCGTGAGGCCCGTTGTTACCGCCAACAACTTTGAAATTAAACTCAACATCATTCAAATGGTGCAATGACTTGTCCAATTTGATGGCCTACCGGATGAAGATCCCAACAATCACATCGCAAATTTTCTTGAGATTTCCGATACTTTCAAAATCAATGGGGTCTTCGATGATGTTATTCGTGTATGCTTGTTCCCATTTTCCCTTCAGGGTGGGCAAAACAATGGTTAAATACTTTATTCAAGGGGACTATCACAACATAGAACGCTATGGCAGAAAAGTTCCTCTTAAAGTATTTTCCATCGGCGAAAACTGCCAGATTGAGGAATGAAATCTCTTCTTTTGCTCAAGCCGATGACAAAACTCTGTATGACACTTGGGATATATTCAAAGAATTATTGCGAAAATGCCCACATCATGGCTTACCTGTTTGGATGCAAGTCCAAACTTTCTATAATGGGCTTCTTTCCTTAACAAGGCAGATGATCGATGCAGCAGTTGTAGGAACTCTGAACAATAAAATACCGGAAGTTTCTCAAGAGTTGATCGAATGAATGGCCAGGAATGGATACCAATGGCAATCCATACACAGCAAAACAAACAGGACAGTGGGAGTTTATAATGTAGATGCAATGGTTACACTAGCCGCACAGGTCGAAGCCTTGACCCAAAAGATCGATGATTTTGTGGCTCCTAAACCACCACTAAAAGTTTTATCTTGTGAAATTTGCGGAGGATCCCATAATTATCAAGAGTGTCCACATATAATACCACCAGCTGAACATGCCAATTATGTTGGAACCAAACTCGGAATCCTCCAATTAATCCTTTTAGCAACACATATAATCCTGGGTGGCAATAACATCCTAATTTCAATTGGGGTAATCAAGGTCAACCACGACCTAATCCCAATCTTAATCCACACACGCCTCTCAGATTCCAGCCGACTCATGGAAAGCCTAACTTAGAAGAACTCATGGCAAAATTTGTGCAATCAACAAATTCGCGATTCCGGGCAGTCGAACATCCTTAAGAAATCAAAAGACATATATCCATAACTTAGAGAATCAGATAGGTCAAATTGCGAAGCTCATTGCAGAAGACCACAACGACAACTAATGACATGAAATTAACTCAAATGAAACAAGGGTCGGACATTATGTTTAGCACAACGCAAGGCAAGAGAGACGAAGCTAGGGTTCGGGAGGATAATTGGAGGTACTTCTCATCTGGACACAGAGAGAATTCCTTCTCTTTTCTTTTCAATTCCTTCTTTGCTTTTCTTTGTCAATTCTTGAGATGTATAATTATTTCTTTATGAGTTTTGTACATCCAACATGAGCTAAACCCATCTTTCTAGGGGATTGATATAACTTACTTTTGAACCTATGTTTGGATTTCCAGTTTATGAGATTCGCATGTTCTTTCATCTGTTTGTGCTATTTGAATTGATTGCATCTGGATTATCTGATCAATAATTTAGATTGTTTGGCATGTTTGATTTGACACTCGAGAGAGGTAATTGAATGCATGACCATAGAATAGCATAACCTAGGGTTTCATAGAACCGAGAGGTTTATGAAGCTTTTGAAGCCTGTGATAGAATATTCATTGAGCATATTAGGGTTATGATTTTTATAAATATATCGAAATCAGAATTGGAACCTAGAATCACTTGGCACTCGAGAGAGAAAGTGATAAATGGTAAGAATATTGGTTTATAGATTAATAACGTGTGATTAATGAACTGGAATGAGAACATAAGTGCTAACTAAGTGAATCAACCCTCTAGAATTCATCTTTTACGTATTTGATAATTTGTATGAACCAATTTATTAGTTTAATTTTAGTTTTCTTTTTAGTTTAACAAAAATCTCTCTCTTTTCGATTTCGAGAAAAAAATAAGCTATTATAATTATAGTACTTTGTATAAAATTCGATACCAATCCCTGTGGAGAAGATAACCCCACTTTCAAAACTATACTAAAACTTGACACTGTACGCTTGCGGTAAGAATTTCTCGATCAATTCCTTCAAATTACCAATTAATAACTACCTTCACTTTTTGACATCCCCAATCTTCTCACTTTATGCACCTTAAACCCCGCTGGTTTTTTTTTTTCTCGAAACCCCCAAACTTGTTATTTTACATACTTTACACATGGGATTTCATATTTTCTTTCCTCGGGCAACTTCATGCAATTAAACACAAACACAAAGTGTAGAAAAATGTTGAAGGTTGAGGAGGGTATGATGAGCAGGGTATGTGTTTAATTGCATGAAAATGCCCAATGAAAGAAAATATGAAACCCCATGTGTAAAGTATGCAAAAGAACAAGTTTGGGGGTTTCGAGAAAAAAAATCAGCAGGATTTAAGGTGCATAAAGTGAGAACATCGGGGATGTC